>JAEIJG010000011.1:0-100931 GCA_037289395.1 Beauveria scarabaeidicola | reverse complement strand
AAGTATAGATACTAATTTATCTACGCCGCGGGTTCTTCTACGGCTTTTACGGCTATAGAAGCCATAGAAGCTATTTAATAGCTTATAAATTCCTAGCGGTGGCATTAGCGATAGTGGTGGTAGAGGAATAGCGGAGGAATCTGTAAAGGTACATAGATTATGGTGGGTGTGCACGCTAAAGTTCAGGTATTCCTGTACACCTAGCAAAATGGCACTGTGCACCTAGCAATACTCTATATATATAGTCTGCCAACACGGCAACCAGGACACACCAAGAACTAATTAAATGCAAAAGCGTGTCAAAGGAAAAAGTCAAAACTTGACATTCCTCTGGAACCTTGATATCGCCCTAAAGAAAAACATGGAAACAAAAAAAAAAAAAAAAACTTCCAAGTACCAACGCCTAGCTCCCATCCCCAATACCAAGGAAAAGAAGAGAAACAACTCGCACGACGCCACGTTGCCGGAGCATACACTTTATTAGAAGGGGGTTGTGGCTCTGTATAAACGAGAAAGAAGATGACGCAGCAAAACTTAAAGACAAGACGTGTTAAGACGCATGCGGGGGCAAAGACTATAGCAAGCCGCTGCCAGCATGGCTCTCGGCGTTCTAGGCCGACACGCCGGGCTCCTCCTTAGGCTGCGGGGGCTCGAGGCCGGCGTTTTGCGCGACACGCTTCCACGTCTCGAGCTCGCGGTAGAGACGCTCACACTCTTGCTTGAGCTTGTCATTGGACTGGCTCAGCTCGGTAATGGCTTGCTCCGTAAGCAGCTTCTCGAGCGTCCACTTTTCAATGTTTTGCTGCTCATTCTCCTTGAGCTGCGAGATGAAGCTGACGGCGCGCTGTAGGATGGAGCCCTTGTTCTTCTCGCAGCCAGGGACAATCTTGGCCAGCTCGTTGATGCCCTCGTTGATGGTCTCACGGCGGCGACGCTCCACCTCCTTGTGATTGTCCTTGCGCAGCTTGTGCCACTCCTCCGAACCCACCAGCGGCTTGGCACTTCCTCCCTGCGACGACGCCGAGTAGTGGCGCTGCTGCTGCTGCTGCTGCTGCTGCTGCTCGCGGTTTTGGGGCTGGTTGACCTGGTCCATCATGTCCGGCGGAATTTCTGGTGGAAAGGGATGGTGATCGTGCGAGTCCTCGACATTTTCGGCAGCCTGGGCGGCAAATTGCTCCTCAGTGGACGGAGGCACATGCAGCGTGGGATACATGCCGAGGGCGGCCTGCGCTGTGGTGGTGGCATCGCTGCTGGAGTGGTCGGTGTGGTCGCCGTGGGTGGCCTGCTGCAGGGCGTTAAAGTCGGCTACGTTGACGCCGTTAGCGGCAGCAGCAGTGCTGGCCTCGATGGCATTCTCGATAAAGGCAGCCGTCTCGGCGGCCATCATGGCCGCGGGGGCCGCCATGCGCTTGTTCCGCTGGTTGGGGCTGTCAGGCTCTCGCTTGCGCTTCTGGCCGGGTGAACCGGTCAGGGCAGTGAGGTCTGGGTGATCCGCAAGAGGGTCCGACATGTCCTCCTGATGGTAATCCAGCTTTACCATGTGTGCTCGGCTACAACTAATCAGGGTTAGACAGAACTAGAGATATACGCGTCGACGACCATGGCGATGAGGGCAAGGGAGCAAGGCGACGGATGAAGAGGCAGGCAGGCAACAACGCATGCAGCATTAAATGTGTGCGATGGAGTAGCCACGCATCTTGGCCATGGCACGCTGCTGCGTATGAGATGGCTTTGGGTGGTGTGATGAGGCGAGGTGAGTCGCGATAGTCATGGGATGAAAAGTGGCAATGTGAAAATCTCGCTTCGTTTCGTTGACTGTGGAACGCGACGGAATGCAAGGCTGCGCCAGAGACAGACGTGCAGCGGCGCCAAGCAGATAGACGCAGCTCATGGCAGTGCGCAAGTCGGCCAGGACGATGCGAGACGGCCGACTGGGACGGCGACGGGCCAAATCGGGAAACAAGAGGCAAGGAAATAGTTGGGCAGAAGCGTGGCGACGGTCGCAGGCGACTGGGCAGCGACGATGCGCGCACTGGCGGCATCAAAATGGCGACGAGATGTGGACAATTTCATCGCAAAGGGCAAAGCGGGCGTCTTGGTGCTGGACGATGCACTTACCAGCCAGATCATGTGTTTTTTGGGCCTTTGGGGGGGTGGGAGATCACGGGTTTTGCCTCACGTGTTTTTGCGTGGTTCCAAATCTCGTGATGTCGCGGCCGGATGTAAGTAAGCGCGTAGAGAGGGACGTGAATGCTGGCCGCAAGGTCGGTTTTGGGGTAGAAAAAAAAAGGGAAAAAAATCGAGCAATTCGGTGTCGTGGTTGTGAGTTGATTTTGCGATGAAAAAGGGATGTTTTTAAATAAAATGGTCGACTTTTGTTGGTTTCGAAGCGTCTCGCTGCAGAACACGTACCAAGGGCGCGTGCAGGCGGGCTGGGGGTGTTCAAGTCACGAGGATGGGAGGGAGGACCAGAACACGTGCAGGCAGCCTTGGGAGAATATATGGGCAGGAGAGATTGATGCCTTGAAATTTAGGCAGAAAGGATCTGGCAGAGGTTGATCCACCCAATCACGGCAAGCCTAGCAGCACGTCTTGTGTGGCAAACAACTTATTATGCAGCCCTCTTTCTCTTGATCAGCAATGCCGCCGGCCTTATTATAATATACCATGACTTCACCTTGCGATTGGGCCAGTCGACTACAAAAGAGCTCTGAAAAAAAAAAAAAATCTACACAATGCAGAGCAATCTATCTCTCCATCGAGTATCCGTATTGGGGGCTGATTTCAAGCCTCTAGGAGACATATCCAGCAAACAAAGCGCCCAACTCTGCGCCCGCTCCGCTGTCGGATACCAACACGAGTAATCCGTCGGCAGCCCGTACGCCTTTATTTTTAGCCACCTGCAGCCAAGTCACAAGCAAATCACAGCTGGGACTTGACTTTGTAGACATGTCCCGGGATCTGATTCCGGCGCATGGGCCGCATGTCGACGAGTGTTGATGAGTGAGGCGCTGTCTCAGCCTTGGGCTCTGGGGTGCCGCCAGCTGTGTAACCCGAGCAAACCGCAATCCGGATAAGCGCTATCATTTCAGCTGAACTGCTGATTACTTGTACATGGTATCAATGGATAAAGTGTTGGCGGGTAAATATGACTTGAAAAGTTTGATGTCGGCAAACAAGTCCATGAATAGAAGAGCCAGCAGCTGACAAGTTGAGATGCGGCGATGCGACGGGCAAAAGTACTGGTATATCGCCTACTTGGGGACGAACTCTCGACACCGTCGGAACTAGCCGGTAATTTGTTGTCGGGTTAGGTAGTTGGTGATTATATCGTAATATCTAATTCAAGCCACCTTGCCTGGCATATTCGAGCTGCTATGTTTGTAGTCGTCGTCGCAGCGTCTGTATCCAACGTTATCAAGAGAAGCACAGATGACAAGGCACAGCTATGCTGCATCCACGACACGAGCCCTTTCAAAGATTTTTAATCACACGGTTCATTTCACATGGCCACCCCAAACTGGGAAAAGAAAAAAAAAAAGAAGAAAAAAAACCCCTGGCCTCACTTCATCATCGCCCGTCCCGAACCCCGCTACGCTCCGCTGCCGCTACATGCCCGCTTCAGCCGCTGCCGATAACCTTCCAAGCCTTCTTACAGGCCCGCCCGCCCCCATCATGGGCCGCCTGTAGCGATAACTTCATCACCTGTCCAGACCTGTCTGCATCAAGAGTTGCACAACATTGCGCCTTGAACAAAACAGTAACCATAATAAAATACAAGCGTAGTAGCCAAGTGGCTTGTAGACTTGTTTAATTTTTTCTTTTCAAACAAAAACCCATACAAAGATGCCATCTTTAATTAGCACTGCCATGGCCAGGCTCCATACGGAATCCCTGGTTGGTGTGTGCTCTGCCATCAGGAGTTACTCGACCGACCTTGGTAATCCCACCTAGTTCAGGCCTAACCGCGAGCTACAACCACCGCCACTTCAAACCCATCCATCCGTCGCATCGCCATCCCATCCTGCAGACGTCTCTATTTTCATGTTCTCATCTGTCCACAACCTTCGACCACCCGTTTTAGCAAACAATGGCCGAGCATGAGCAGTCCACGCTCAAACACGGCGAGCATCTCCTCCTCGTAAGCTTCCCACCGCTTGCTCCCGATCCTCGCACGACGACACCGACAACCCCATGAATTCGGCCATTCTTCTTCTTCTTTTTTTTTTTTTTTTGCTAACCCAACCTTTCTTTTTACCCCTTCTCTCAAGGACCAACCGCTTCTCCGCCTCCCCAACGAGCTCCTCCGCAAAACGTTCCGCTCCGCCCACTTTACCATTGAAAAGGACACCTCGGCGCTCAAGACGCTGCTCAAGGACGCCGCGACGGCCGCCGCCTCGGGCCGCGCCACGCAGCACGATGCCCTGCGCAACCTCGACGCCATGCTCGGTCGCATGCGCGGCGTTCGCCGCCGGCTGGCCATCCACGCCCGCGACGAGGAGCGCCTGCACGCCCAGGCCGCCGCCCGCATCGTCCACCTCGACCAGCTCTACGCCGTCCGCGGCGGGCCCGAGGACGTCGCCTACGAGGCCTGGAGCCGCCGCCGCCTCGACCGCCTGCTCGCCGATTACCTCCTGCGCCACGGCTACAGCGAGAGCGCCGAGCAGCTCGCAAAGGAGCGCGGCATCGAGGCGCTCGTGGACGTTGACACATTCAAGGCCATGAGTCGGATCCGCGAGGCGCTCCTCGGCGGCAGCATTGCCGAGGCCCTGGCGTGGTGCACCGAGAATAAAAAGGAGCTGCGCAAGATGGAGGTTCGTCGTGCCGTGGTTCCCCAGATGTGAAATCGAAAAAAAAAATGACAAGGGGAATCAAAAGCTGACTATATATCCAGAGCAAACTCGAGTTCCTCCTCCGCTTTCAGCAGTACATTGAGCTCATCCGCTCCCAGTCCCAGCCCAAGCTCCTCGAAGCCATCGCTCACGCCAAGAAGCACCTCATCCCCTACTGGCACGCATACCCCGTCGAGGTCAAGCAGGCCGGCGGCCTGCTCGCCTTCCCGCCTTCCCGCGCCCGCGGCAGCAGCGCCCGCGGCGCCTACGCCCACCTCTACGCGCCCCAGCGCTGGGCCCAGCTCGCCGACGTCTTCACCGCCGCCCACAACACCCTGCTCGGCCTGCCCTCGGCGCCGCTGCTGCACCTCGCCCTCTCCTCCGGCCTCTCCGCCCTCAAGACGCCCGCCTGCCACGCATCTTCGTCCGCCGACGGCAAGCCACTACCCCCGCCGTCCACCATTGGCCATGGCGTCTGCCCCATCTGCTCCGTCGAACTCAACGACCTCGCGCGCAACGTGCCCTACGCGCATCATACAAAGAGCCACGTCGAGCACGATCTCGTCCTCCTGCCCAACGGCCGCGTCTACGGCAAGGAGCGCCTCGACGACCAGTCTCGGAAGGCGGGCCTTCCGCCGGCCCTCGTTAGGGATATGCTCACCGGCGAGGTGTACGCCGCCGACGCCCTCAAACGAGTCTACATTACGTAGTGCACCCACTACTCCTTCTCGGCGCAACTCTCCCGACTTTTTTTTTTGTTCTTCCTTCCGCATGTATAGCAAAACAGCTTGGGGTTTGGGATATTGCTTTGCCTTTCCTTGGGAACACTACTGGCGTTCTTTTATCCTTTCCTCTACACTTTTCAAAGTATCCTCCCTCGCTTTTAGTCACGACGCTAATGATCAATACCATTCATACTCTAATCACAAATCTTTCATCATGTCATCATGTTATCATGTAAAGAGAAATACCCAGTTTGTATACGATAATTGTACATGCATGAAATCAACTATTGTAGAATAAAAGGAAACCGGCCAAGCCAAGCTGCCTTGCCGACACGCCCACGCACCTCCACTCCCGATGTTGTAACTGGCGACTGGATAGCAGGAAAGCCGTGATCCATTGCCCTGCTTTTACCATCAGCACTAGCGGTACCCTTTTTGATAAAAGAAAAAAGAAAGGGGGGGGGGAGGATGGAGAGAAACGCCGAGAATCAAATGCCAAAGCCGCCCTATTCTTCTTTGTATCATGCATACTAATAACACTAGAAGAGGGAGACGATCAAGAAACGAGGCCCAGCGTCTGCAAGAAACCAAAACAGATCCAAAACGACGTGCATGCAGCTTCCCATGCCGAGCTTTCTTCCTGAATGACTTTCTTCTTCTTCTCTCCCTCTCCTCCCGCCCCTTTGCTTCCAGGACTACACACGCGAGTCACCGCAAACCTCCTATCTACTAGCACCAGTAGAGGCCTATCTACTGGCGCCGGTAAAGGCAAAGCTGCCAAAGATGCCCCCGCCGCCACCAGGTGTCATCGGACCCATGTGACCGACGCCGTTGGTGCCCTGGCCCTGGTTGTTGACGGGCGTCGACGTCGCAAGCTGGACCGTGTGCGTATTGGGCGTACAGGGAGTGCCGTTGAGGCCGCCACCGACGTCCTCGCCGCGGTTCATCATGGCTGCAATAATCATGCCGCCGTCGGGGATGCCCAGGCCCCAAACCTTGCCGACATGCTCTTCGGGAATGTCCCCGTTGAAGATGCGGTCGCGCATCTGGAAAAACACCTTGCCCGTCAGCAACGAGTCCGAGCCGGCTTGGTGCGCGGTGCCGATGCGCTTGATCTTGAGCGTCTCTGCAATGTTCTCCAGTCCCGACTTGTGCTCAAACTTTTGCAGAATCTCGGCGCTACCGGGATCTGCGGGGGACAGGATCCCCGAGTTGTGCAGGCGGATGGCATACTTCATCAGGTGCTTGACGTCGTACGTCGACGGAAAGTAGAGCTTCATCTTGTGATCAAAGTCGTGCTCGTCGTTGGGCAGCGGCGTGCAAATCAGCAGCTTGGTCAGGTAGCCAAAGTCATAGCCACCGTGGAAGGAAATCCACTTGACCTCGTCAAAGCAGACCAAGCCAGACGGAATCAGCAGCGCTGCAAACTCGTGAGGGTCAATGCCGTCACGCTCCAACGCGTTGAAGTCAATTCCAGCCTGCTGGAGCGACTCGATTGACTTTTCATTATACATGTCCTCCTTGAGGGAGAACTTAAAGTTGAACTGCCAAGCGTAGGGAAAGGGGCCCTGGTTGGCGCTTCTTTGCGCGGCCGGGCCGAGGCCGAGTTCGGGTCCTGGTCGAGCGGGCGGTGTCTCGCCTTCTTCGTTGAATAATGTCAGACCGATTTGTATAACTTTCAACATGTCCACGTTGGTGCGCAGACATTGGTAGTGGTAGTCGCTCTTGCCACGAAAGCCACCCATTGGTCTTGATACTACGCCTGGAAACTCGGTATCCTAGTCTCGTTAATGAATACGCTTTTCAATAGAAACGTATCAACACTCACCATGGCAATATAAGGATAACTATCCACAAGGTCTCGTAGGACCGCCATCTCCTCTTGCAAGTTGTGCTTCCACACCTCTCGTATACGCCCCCTGTTCTGCTGAGGCCTCATCGTTGGGTGCTCTAAAAGAACATTATGATGTAGCTGCCCAGTGTGTTGTGGCGGTTGAAGGCCAGCCGGACCATGTGTAAATCCCATTCTCGAAGCTTGACCGCCAAACCCAGAGTCACCAAAGCCTCCGGCGCCGTTGAGACCGGGCACATTGAAGTTGCCATTCGCTCCTCCAAAGGGATTCATTTGACTATTGGCGTTGAGATATTGATTACCGGCCATCGGTCCACCTTGGGGTTGGCCATGCGACGGAAATCTGGGCTGATGGAAAGGCGCGCCGACGCCTGGACCCGAGGCGAACGCCCGGATTTGCGGAGGCATTGTGGGTGGAATCCGACGTTTTGGCCTGGATTGCAGATGCAGACCGTGTCCCTGATGTGGCGCTTGATTTGCGCTTAAGTCGTTCTGGTATATTGAAATCTGGTAAGGTACCAGCTGTTGGTATGCAGGGCCGGGTGGTCTGTACTGTTCGCTGGTCGATTGTTGGTTGTAGACGGCCAAGTTCTCTGCCGGCTGCGCAGCTTGCGGTTGGTAGAGTCCGTCAGGATGGGGCGGGTTCTAGGAACGGGAATCGGTGGAAGGTGGAGGTTGTGGCGGGCCGTGGTGAGGGTGCATCAGGTCGTGTGGACAATGCGAGCCTATCTATGGGCGATGGTGACTGCGAGTTTGGCTGCGTCCCAAGGTATATAGAAGAATGAGGGCGCTGCACAAACGGGGGCGAGCGTTGCTGCTTGCGCACTAGTGATGCTGTGCTATCAATATTGCGTCGCGAGCGAGGCACAGTCGTGAAGCGTTCTTGATCGCTGGGTTTGGTGGTACGTGAGCGCAACGACAGAAGACGGTGTCGTGTCTCGCAGCGTGGATTGCAGAGTGACGATTACGAGCTGCTCCGGCGACGGCAAAGTATAAACGTGGTGCGTAAAGTTGGACCGATAAGCGATGCGTGATGTAGTTAAAAGAGGTTCTCGAGAGCGAAGAGGTGCCAGCAAAGGCACAAGATCCGAGACTGGCCCGTGCGTTCGTGCCGCCAGGCGCGCGCCGCAAAATGCCAAGTGCATAGCTGGAACAATGTTAATCCGTCGTTCCATCCGCTCGCCCAATCGCGCGACAAGCAACCCAGCTTACCTCGACATATTCGCTTCCCAGCGACTTTGCCGGTTCGTAATTCGAAATTCAGCCATCAATTTGTCACAATGCTTCCCACAAGGTGCGAACACGACGTACTCATCCTCGATTGGCGCCGCTGCGAACCGAACCATCAAATTCCCCGCGGCGCCGCACCGACTCCCCGACCGAACAAAGAGCGTGCGCTAACATGTTGGTGATGGCACAGAATACTGAGGGCAGCCCAGGGCGGCAAGGCCAACATTACCGGCTTCAGCATGCGCGCTTTCAAGGAGGCTGCCGGCAAGGCCCGTTACGACCCTTGGGAGAGAGCGTACGTCACCGATCCCCGAAGAATCTCCGTTCCCGAACGAACCAAATCTCGAGATACCGCAATGGAACGAACTGGTTGCTAACATGATTGCTTCGCGATGGATAGTGATGCTTGGAGATTTCAGGGCCCCTTTACCCGCTTCAACCGGTTCCGCGGTACCCTACCCGGCCTCGGCACGGCGACAGTCCTGTTTGCCGGATACTGCACATACGAGCACTTTTTCATGCAAGACGAGCACCACCACGGCGAGGAAGCACACCA
The DNA here is from genome assembly GCA_037289395.1 of Beauveria scarabaeidicola. Classification (NCBI taxonomy): domain Eukaryota; kingdom Fungi; phylum Ascomycota; class Sordariomycetes; order Hypocreales; family Cordycipitaceae; genus Beauveria; species Beauveria scarabaeidicola. Next base: position 91,736 of record JAEIJG010000011.1, on the reverse strand, counting down.
CTAACGGAGATCCGCGAGAGGATTGTTTGGCGGTGGAGAAACGACGAGAGCGGTTTCGCATTGGCAATGTATAAAAATTGGTAGAGGAGCAAGTCCTATCAGAGTGCGTTGGGCGGCTTCTGAGGAAGACATAGGTGCCAGGGAAGTGTTTTGCCTGGGAAGGACTACGGACACTCGGAGAGAGACCATCTCGGAGGCTGTATCACATCAGTATTTCTTTCTTGTTTCATTTGTTGTGTTCGTCTGCCCATGTAAACTACGGTTCCTGGGGAATGAAGACATAACAACACGCAAATCCAAAGTCTACGATTTGGTGAAAATTGTATGCCCCTTCTGATGCAAGCATAATCTCTATTGCATTCGATGAATAAAAACCGCAAATTTAGGCGATTGTTCTATCAACAACAGATTTACTACACCCACCAGGACAAGGCGAGAATGGATGAGTCAAGCCCCTAGGACCGCGGTGCACCACGCGAGAGAGCAGGATCCAAAGAGCATTCACATCAAAGGGGCATAAATCAATGACGAATGAAAATATATTGCAGAGTAATCCCTACTATTTGATGTCGTAAGCGTGCGTGTTCATCGCCGCAGGCTGCTTAGTTCCAAGCCCATTTATATTCAACAAGTAACCCAATCTCCTTTAACGCCACGCATATCACATCACTGTGGTAAATGAAGAGCTCGTGGCCCGAATTCACAGCTCCAGCCCATTTACTACATTCAGCGCGCCATCAAGTGCCGATTCCAGCTCGGTGACTCGCATCTTGAGGCCGCGGTTCTCGTCCCGCATGAGACTCGCCGTGTCCCAGGCTATACTAGCGTCTTGACCGTGACAGTTGCTACACTCGGTCACGGTACGAACGTCAGCCTCGCCAGAGATGCCCTTGATGAGCTTGCGAAAAGCCGTCATTTGTTGGGGCTTCTGGGAAGACACGGTGTGGAGGGAGACTCCCGAGACGGATGCACGGCCGCGAGGCATCGGTCCGTGGGGGCCAATCTCGGAAATTGTAGTAGCCATGGTTGGGCTTCTTGGCCTTGAAAAGATGCTGATCTCGGCGACGCTCTCTTCGTCAGTGTCAGAGCCAACTTCGGTCTTGAAAGTATCACCGCTGCGGCGCCACATCTTCTTGGCCTGGTCCTCCTCGACGCCGAGATCCTCTGACATCATCATTGGCGAACGAATGTCTTGTACCAGTGCTCTATTTTCATGCCGTAGCTCATCAATGTAAGCCTGCATGACGGTCCCCCTCTCGGCTGCCTTGCTGGCAACCTCGTCCAGTTGCAACTTGGCATGGCGCGCGCGGGTGTCTGCTTCGCACTTTTCGTCTTCGAGGGCCTCCTTTTCGGCCTTGAGTGTGCGGAACTCAATAGTCTGGCTCTTATATGTAGCTTGGAAGCGACGGAGGAGTTCGAGGGCGTTTATCTGCAGGCTTTTGTAGTCCGAGGGTGAGATGGCCTCCCCGTCTTGCGGCGCGCCGTTGGGGAAGAGCGTAGCTTCGATATCCAAATCAATCAGTTCATTGCCACAGCCATTCCCAGTGAGCAAAGGCGACGCCATCGTCTTGAGAGCAGCCATCTTTGAAGCGATAAAGGACAAAGTTGCGGAGCCCGTTGCCGAGGATGTCACCGATCTCAAACAGGTTGCTGGTGACGACTCTCGTGTGGCGCGGGCTCTGACCGGCGTCGTATAGATGGCCGAAGTCCGAAGACCACTGATGTTGCGAAGACGACCGGTGTAGTGTGACCAAGTTGATCCTTGACTAGGTGAAGAGAGGTCAGGAGTGCTTCGAGCGGTCCAAGACGTGGTGTAATTAGGTGTGGACTCTGAAGTGCCGCGCGACCCTTGTCTAGCTCGCGGTGCTCTCGGAGTGTCCGCCAGCAACCTGGGTTCGGATGAGTCTGTGAAATTGGCCGGGGGAGCAAAAGATTGGAGGTGCGGTGTACAAGGCCTTTTGTCGTTGAAGGTGGCAGTCTCGCTCCTTTGCGGCTTGGCGGTGCTGGGCGGCTGTGAAGGGAAGGAGATGGCAAGACCGGATGTATCTGCAGCGTGCTGCAGGTCTATCATGGGCCAGTTTCGCGGTTGTTCATGCCCCTTAATTGCTGGGGTATCATCATGTGCAAAAGCAGCAGTATTAACACAGATGCCTGCCATTATCGCACACCAAAGAGGCGTCGGCGCCTGAACAAATACGCCCCAAGTGGGCCGGTATTAATCAAGGGTATGTGTGGAGATTTGCGTTGAGGCTTCCCAAACCTGCTGTGAAATTGTTCGAGGTTTCGTTTTTGATGGACTTTTGTACGAAGTATAATGAAGATGCCTCTGAATCGTTTGAAATCTTCTTGTGCGGTCGCTTGGGCGCTGGTGGCGTAGGGCGTAGTCTGCAGCGGGCCTTGAAGGGTTGCGAGGCCGTGACTGGATATCACCGGGACAACGACTGGATAAGCTTGGGCGAGCAGTGCCCAATGTATAAGTAGAAGGAGCCACGAAATTTGTGACGAGGTTTCTGCTTGGTCGTCGGTGTCGTGAAGAAGAAGAGGAAAGAGAAGGAAAGATTTGCAACAAAACGACCGCGCTGGTAGACATTTGCAACTTCAACAAACGGGTCTTTGTCGAAGCCGGCAAAGGCCATCCCGGCACCTCGAATTCCAACGACGGGCTGGAGGACGGCGCTGGAATGCAACCACAGTCGGCTCTTCTGTGCTAGCTTGCTAGTTTGCATGCGAACGGAACGGTAGCCGAGGCGTGACCTTGGCTGGACAAAAGTGTCTCAGTGCGGACTTTTGTTAGGCTGCTTGCGGATGTGATTGGGCCGCCGCTGGAATAATGTCTCTCTTATTCATGACAATTTTGGCCTCGACGAGCCTGTGGTGCTATATCCGGCTACATCAAACCCTCTTCGGAGGTATGTTCGTCTATTTTTTGCCCCCGCGTGTGTCGGACGTAATTGTGACAAAACGTTTATAGATCTATTGTTTTCCCCCGGTCCTAGTGTGTTGGTGGGATGGTTGGTGGTGCATGATGGTGATGATGGTCATGGTGCGTTTGTCGTTTGTAATCCGTCGCCGAGCATTTACAGTGGCCGACTCTGCCAGCTGCCAAGCCGTCCTCACACCTGCAAACTCATGATTTCAAGCAGTGCTTTCGTCATTTTTCAGCATCTACTCGATTCATGCGCGACTGGCCACAGCCATCTTCAAGTTCATGCGCATATGCTATATCTGCAATGCCGTTATAGTGCCACCTGCCACCCAACACCGCTCCCCCACTGGCCGACAGGAATGCTGGCCATCACCTCCTATTTTTCATTGTGTTGCTCCGGAGGCCCGTAGATACGACGAAAGCACACCCCTTGCGCTGCTTGCTGCACGGCGATAAAATCGAACGCTTGCTGCTTCTGTGCTCATGATTCGCTCGCCAGAGAAACCTCCTCGAGAAGCAGCGGTACGTGTCACGGAAGCTAGTCTGCGATCATATTCGCTGACGCGGCAGGCTCTCGGGGTGCTCAAATATACAAGAAAATTCATCTCATTGGCCACCTTATACAGGCTGAAACATCTAAAGGAGTCATTTTGGCACGGATGCCCCCTCTTCCTTTCTTCCGGCTGCGTGCGGTAGAGGGGTAATGAGTGACCTTCATGGATAATAAGATATCGCGCCGTAATGCTACTCGACGCGTCGCTTGGTTTGGTGAAGGTATAGGTAGGTCGGCAGGATGGATAATAAGGCTTGCGCTAAACCAGTCTATAGATTTACCCTCGGACGCCTGGTGGCGCTGCGTGTAAGCCGGTTGCACTGAAAAGGCGGTTGCTAAGATGATGCAGACACCAAGCGGCATTAAGCCTGACAAGGCACTTCTCATGAGCCTCACAAATGTGCCTACAGTTTACCTCGCTAGACTTTAAAGTTCGGTTTCCTTGTCTCGTTGTGACGCTCAGCTCCTTCGCACGGCAATGTTTGAACGCAGGGTGCGGTGAGCCAAGCGCTCTGCTCGTAGAACCCTGTTGGTCATGATTGCAAACAATCGAAGCAGCCAAGACCGTTCTAATCTACCGTCGCAGTCTAAATCATTCCTTCATGATTCGCAAACAGGTGCTCCCAACTTTGCCTTGCAGAGCAGTAGTAAACCGGCCGCCAAAGTAGAAGCAGACAATAAAAGAATGAGACTACCAACTGCATTGCTATTAGCTTAATCCGAAACTGATCAATACAAGTCCATTCTAATCTCTTCTGCAGTGCACTCATCTCCCAGACCAACACTCAGATGAGTAGCTCTACATAGCAGTACAGAAGATACCACCGGAGCTTCGTCTCCGACTTCAATTCCATCATAAGCCAACACCGTGAAACCTGACGCCCGCGCTGACATCAACGACGTAGGTACGGATCAACCAAGGACCCTTTCCACCATATTGACTTGCTCGCCCGTTTCTTTTCCCTCCCTCTTTGCTTCTCTCTGGCCCAGATTTGACCCCATTCATTTCTCTTCTGCTGCATTCAAATAGTCGTTTCCATTCGGCTCATATTATCCCCATCTCCTCGTTCACAAGTGAGCAGCCAACTCTGCCAATTCCCGCTAAATCGCCACCAACTATTCGCCCCGGGTCACATTAGCAAGGCCGTCCGTCATCTCTGCTTGTGTTGCTCTCTATAGAGTATTCAACTATTGTCCTTGTCAGCCTGTCCGCTATGGTGACGCTACCGAGAGCTGCCGAGCAAGGCTGGGCGGTGTGCCAGATAAGGCTGCTGCCATATTGCAGTGCCAGCCGCGCCAACCTCCATGGCTTCATCATGATGGCAGCCATCGCCGCTATGCTGACCTCGGGCTTGATGGCGTCACGACTGATCCTTTCAACGACGCTCAAAACCCAGGAGATCTCAACTGGGTCTTTCGAGGCATCTTCTTTTCGCTCCTGCTGCTCGCTCCGCTGCTCTACGTAGGCTGGACCATGCGATCCAACCTGTCACCTTTTTTTCTCCGTCACGTTGCTGGCAATTTTCATGGCGCTTGGGGACTCTTGGGATTCAGATGAGGCCGATAATAGCACAGGGATCTTTTGGCCTGCTCAATTCTCAACTCGCAGCGTATTGGCGGCACCGCGGGAGCCTTTGTCATTGAGGCTGGCATTTATGGCTCACAGGCTGTCAAGGCTGCTACAGTAATGTTCCATATCAATGTTAAGGATATTGCTCTCTGCTGATACCGAACCAACATTAATACAGCCAAGTTTCATGGGAATATTTTTCGCTCATCTTTTGTGCTCTTGCACCAACTATGGGGAACACGGCTGGCGGCCTGTAATGACTGTGAGTGAAAATACGCAGGGTTTGATGCAGGTGGAAGACGACATTGAGAGGACACTGTATACTTGACAATATAGTTACTTGGAATAATCAGCAATTGATGACTGATTGGCATCGTCCACATTGCAGTAATCTGGTCAATGAAATGTCCTGTCTATACACGCTTTTCTACAGGTGATTACGTATGGTGTAAATGCATCCAATGTATCCGAATCAAGCACGAATGAAACCCCAACTCCGTAAGCAATGTCCCAAGAAAATAATGTCACGGTGCAAGGGAAGTGTGTAGTAATGCATACCGCAGTCCAACAAATCAAGACTAAAAAGAAGGAATCATTCCACAAATCACGACAAGCAGTCATTCACATCAGGCCAACCCCCCCGGCATCCTGCATCAGCGCATCTCCACGGCAGGAAAGTAGCGGGGCCCCGCGAACCCCCTAGCAATGACGGACTGAATGTCAATGTTGCTGCCGGGGTCGTGGTGGGAGCTCCACATTTTGAGCAGAATGAAGCGGCCGGCGACGGGGGGGTCGAAGCGAATGGTGCACTTGCTCTTCTTCTTCTCAATGTGGAAGCGCGCGTGCGGTGCGAGCATAGCGCCGCCGCCGACGGCGCGGATGGCCTCCTGAGTAGCGCTGGCGTGAGCGTCCCAGGCCTCGGCGAGGGCGTTGCTGTTGCGGGAGGTGTTGTTGTTGCTGTGATGATGATGGTGATCCGCGTGGACGTGGATGAGGTCGGCGGTGCTGGTGCTGGCGGGGTTGCCGCGGCGGAGGCGGCGCAGGCTGTGGTCGGAGAGAAAGTCGGTGGTGACGGGGTCGTGGTCGAGGTCCGAGTCCTCGGAACCGTCGTCGTCATCGCCATCGTCATTGTCGTTTTCAAAAGGCAGGGTGCCGATGCGGTTTGGTGGCGGCCGGCGGAGGATGGACACGGGGGCGGGGTTAAAGGTTCCAGTGACATCGTCTTCCTCATCGCTAAACTCGGTGCTGATGCGGAAATCGGGCTGGCTGGCGGTGAATTCGCGGGGCATCTGGGGCGTGCGGACGTCGCTGTCAAGGCTGTAGATGAAGGAGCGGCCGGCGCGAGTGGTGAGGGTGCCGTCGCGGTTGTGCGAGACGGAGACGGTCTGTTGCGGCTCGCGGTTGAAGCGCGTGCGCGGATCCGTGTTGGTAAAGGTGACGCGGTCGCGTGGTGTGGCGGTGGTGGGCGGCGCGTACTGGATCTGGTACTGGGCGGTGCGGTGCAGCACGTCGTCCTGCTCCATGGTGACGAAGACCATGCCTTCGCGGACACTGAGAGGAAGGGTGTTAGTGGGTTACGGGGCATGAGTCGTGTAGTACGCACGGGTGGGAGTAGTTCATGGAGCCGGGGGCTTTGATGACGAGTTCGGATAGCGTAAACGTTGTGGAACCTCGATGGCGCAGGACAATGTTGCACCGATTTCCCTTAGTGCAGTAGACTGAGTTGTCATTTTTGAGAATGTTTTCGGCGGCATACGACAACTCATTTGAAAACATGCCGCCGTCGCAGCTGACCATTTCCATTTCCAAGTCGCCGGCTTCGACTTGGCCGTAATGGCCGTAGCGAAAGCTCTCGACGGCGGCGTGCGTGTACCGCTCATCATCGACCTTTCTGCGCTTATTGCGCTGATTGTCATAGGTGAAATCGTGTCTGCGGGTGGCTGGCGTGTAGTTTGGTGATTGAGTGGTCGGTAAGAGCTGACGCGAGACGCTGTTGGCCGAGGTCATGTCGAGCAGCGCGCGCAGGTGCGCGTTGGCCTCATCTAGGGTGCGATCGAGCTGCTCAAGGCTGGTCATGCGGTTAGGATACTCAAATTGGCCCCACGGCGGCGGCACAGTGAGTGATGAGGTGCTCATGTGAGCGACTTCATAGCGCGAGGGCGGCGGACTGAGGCGGTTCTGGCGCGGGAGTTGCTGCTCCTGGGCGTCTTCGCCGGGCGACGGTGTCCAGCGCCGCGTGGTGTAAGGGCTGTCGCCGAGAATCGAGTTGATCCTGTCGCGGTTGGAGCTGGCAAGGCGTTCGCGTGCAGCGGCAATCATACGAGGCAGGGGCGCGGGGTTGGAGGAGGAGGTGGCTGTGTTGGAGGCCGGGACGAGGCCCGGAAGAGAGTACTCTGCGTCGTCATTGGGCCGGGAGCCGGCGCGGCGCGGGTCTGGCGGCCGCCGTGAGGGATTGTTGGAGTTTTGCCATGACATTGTTCAGATGTGTGGTGAGAACAGAATGTGTGCCATGCGCCAGGGTTTGGCGATAAGAAGAGTCGACGTGTAAAAAAGGATGGATATGCAGGGTCAGGGCCAAGGCTGGTGGCGCTTTTGCGGCCAACGTTTTAATAGCGGGTAGCCTGTAGGCGATGAAATAGGGAGCCAGGCCGGAAAGTGAGTGGTGCGAGGAAAGTTTGGTGGCGAGCGAGACTGAGCCGGCCGGTAGTAATATGCCGAGTAAGAAGGCAGAAGTGGTATTCGGGTGGACGTGAATAAGTGGCCGATACGGCAGGTATGTGTCCGAATATGATGGCTATTGAGACTTGAGACTTGAGACTTGACTCTTGAGAGACTGTAGCAATATGTGCGTTGTGTAACGTCGGGCGGCGCAGCTGGGGTGCCGAGAGTCGGCGATTTGTCTTGGAACTTGCTGACACGATGATGGGTGACGAAAAGGCGTGCGAGCTGCGACTGACTAACTTGGGGGTTTTGGGGGCAGGCGTTACGAGCTTATTCGGTGACCAGAGGTGCGTGATGACGTGGGGGGGTTAACCAGGGCGAAGCTTGGTGAAGAGGGCGGCGGTAACACCAACACGGCAGAGATGGCCGAGTCAGGCCAGTATGAGAACAAAGTCGACCGACGGGCGCGGCAGAGTCGGGAATCGGAAGGCAAGGGCGTAGGAAGAAGAGAAGAAAAGATTGAGAAGACGAGGTGTTGATCGGATAACTACTGTGGTGGCACGGTGTAGCTATGGTAGTTTGATTGGGCGATGATGCAGGCGTCGCCTTTTGGTGTGCTGGTGTTGCAGATGGAGTGGTGGTGGCGACAAAGTTAGTGGCGGGATGTGAGACGTGTGAGGTGGCCGAGTCTTGTCGGGGGTAGTGGTCAAGACAGATCGAACGAAGACGGAAAGAAGACGAGGACAAGACGGCAAACGAAGCCGGCCAGTAACGCTTTTCACGTTTGGAAGAGGGAGATGGTGCCGCCAATGGGGTGACTGATTGAATCACATCATGTGGGCAAACGATGGATGGCCAGCTGGCAGTTGGCACTGGAGAGGCTGGAGAAGCGGCCAAAAGAAAAGCGACAAGTGGTGGGGGAGCAAAGGGTCAAGTGCCTCTAGGTACCTATTTAGAGTGGTGATTTTCGTTTGCAGACAGCCCACAGGGGACCTCACGGCCGAAATCGCAGTACTCTGTAGGAGGAGGTAGGTCTAGTAGGTACCTTACCTACCTAGTAGGTAGCGCTGTTTGTGCCCTAAATCCCCCTGTAGCGTTTGTTCCAGGGGGCATCTTGGGCTTCTGAACAACGATTGGCTGGCTCCAAGTGCCTCCAGGTAATCTTAGTACCTAGGTACCTATGGGATTTGGTGGTGTTTTGCCCTTGTACCCACTGTGGCACTGTCCAATCTGTTATACTGCATACAGTGCGCCCGCTACAGTGCGCCTCGGGCACGATACCGAACCTATTATGCCATCCCATCACTTTACATCCATCACTCCATCACAGGAGAGTGGCGCTCATGCACTTCCTAACCACAAGTTGCCAAAGTACCATACTCTTGCTTGAACTTATTTAACTCTACTATTCCAAGTTAGTCTTTACCCCAGTTGCTGCCGGACGACTCCTCGATTGTCTTAGCGCCCAAGTGTGTCCATGTACATCGCTAACATGGGGTTTGCTAAATAGAAAAAGGACCGCAACTACAGGCACTCAATAAACTGTATCTATGTCTTGCTGATACACCCCAATGTCTGCTGTGCCTCAACCCCATATCAACTGTGTCTCTCCTGACAGTCTTCCCAGACTTGGCCTAATAATTATTAGTAAGGCCTGCCACCAATTGATGATTTAGACGAGAGCCGGAATATAAGCCGACTTGCCTCTATGCCGACATGCAGCCCAGCCATTACTTGTCCTACAAGGGCCCCATCTCAACCACCACAAAGCTCCTTGCATGTGTAATTTCAGACTTTTTCTCTAAAACAATTATGCTTTTAATGATTGGGCTTTTACAGACCTGGGGCATCTGCTCCGATACCCGCTAATTGCCTCTGTTTCAACTCCCTGATGCTGCGGTACCTGTCACACTATGGCCCTGTGGAGGCCACCTCTGGTCATGTGCTAACAATTTTACCCGACTTCCACTTGCGTGACACTCATCACCAACAACCACATCTCACTTCACATTCAGCTCATCATCCACCATCCCACGTCGTAAATACGGCTACAATTGTGCGAATGAGTCACAGTCGTAATCTTGATTGATTCACCCATACCCTCCCTTGTCCTCGCACAACACTGACAGCGGCTGTTTGCTGCACACATTCACCTGCTGGGCCGTTCACCATCTGTCTAGAGCATCTTTGCGCACACTGTCCACCATCTCTAATCGACACGATTCATCTCATACGCTCTCAAGTTTCCGATTCAACTCCCTCGCTATGGATCCGCAGCAGCGGCAAACGAGCGCCGATGCGCAAGCCCAGCTCCAAGCTGAAGCTCACGCCCCCAACGCCAACGGCGCGCCGCCATTCGATCCCAGCCTTCTCCCTCAAACGCCGAATCCAGACGCCATGGCCGGCATCTTCAACGGACAGGGCTTCATTGCCGACCCAAACATGGCTGTCCTCCCCATGGGCGATCCAGCAATGATGCTGCCGCTCATGTTTGCCAACAGCCAAGTCCCCTCACAGCCGCCACAAGCCAAGCCCATATCCGCCGGTAATGCTCCTCTTCTCTTCCCTCCCTCGGTCAATCCGCCCACCACAGACACCCCAAGCTAACCGCACCTCACGCAGACGAAATCGCGCTGTATGATCGCCAGATCCGCCTCTGGGGCATGGCCGCCCAGGCCCGCATCCAAAACGCCCGCATCCTGCTCATCACCATGCGCGCCCTCGCCAACGAGGTCGCCAAGAACCTGGTCCTCGCTGGCGTCGGCTCCCTCACCATACTCGATGACGCGCTGGTCAGCGAGGCAGACCTCGGCGCGCAATTCTTCCAAAACGACGGCGGCGCGGATCATGAAACCCACGTCGGGCGGAAGCGCGCAGAGGCGGCCGCGCCCGCGCTCCGCAAGCTCAACCCCCGTGTGCAGGTGCACGTCGACACCGAGGGCGTGAAAAGCAAAGGGCCGAGCTACTTTGCGGGGTTTGACATTATCATCGCGACGGACCTTGATCCGGACTCGCTTAACCTGATCAACACGGCGACGCGCATCAACGGCAAAGCGTTTTACGCGGCGGGCACGCACGGCATGTACGGATTCCTGTTTAGCGACCTCATCGAGCACGAGTACGTGATTGAGCGCGACGCCGGAAATGTCGCCACGCACGTCCCGCAGCAGGAGACGCGCACCCGCTCCATCACCAACGTCCAGACACGCCAGGAAGGCGGCAAAACCATCGAGGCCGTCACCAAACGCGAGCTATACTCCACCTGGTTTCTGGCCAGCGAGCTCGCCACGCTGCCCGCCGAGTACACCTCCTCTAAGCGGCGCCTCCGCGCCGTCACTCCCGCGCTGTCCTGCCTTCGCGCTCTCTGGGAGTTTATCCAAACCTCGCCGCCGGGCGCCGCGCAGCCGCTGCCCGCCACGCGCGACGACCTCCGCCGCTTCACACAGCTCGCAACGCAGAAGCACAAGGCTCTCCGCCTGCCCCCCGAGACGCTACGCCCCGAGTTTCTCCGCGCGTTCCTGCAGAACCTCGGCGCCGAGGTCGCGCCCGTCGCGGCCGTCCTCGGCGGCCAGCTCGCGCAGGACGTCGTCAATGTGCTCGGGCAGAAGCAGCAGCCCATGCAGAATACCGTCATCTTTGACGGCCATGCCATGGAAGCACTCGTGTACGCTCTGCACCCAGAGGGCGTGCTCGGCGCGCACCAGCTGTCCGCCGGCGGCACCGCCGACCTGAATGGCAACAGCGCGGCGGCGATGGGCGGCTTTCTAGACGTTGGACTGCCAGTGGGAATACCCGCCGCCGCCGGCGACAGCGGCGGCGCTGGCTTCCCCGTGGATGGCAATGGTGTCACCGCGTTGGCGCCTGGTGGGATGCAGCAGCAGCAACAGCAGGTACTGCCACTCGAGGGTGTGCAGCCGCCCGTGCCCGTGCAGCAGCCGCCCGCGCAGCAACCCGGCTCCGCGCCGGTTTGAAGAAGGGAGGAGGGACAAGAAAGGGGCCATTTTGCTTATAGATGTATACCCACACAGGATAATTTCTTTCGATGTTGACTGGATTGATTAATGGAAAAACGACATCTGTATTTGTATTACGTATTCTTTTTTTTTTCAGCTACATGGACAATTACGTTTCCTTTCATATTCAGCTACATCCTTGCTTCACTCTCCGTCACGAGACACCCAAACACCATCGTGTCTATTGTAGACGTGTACGTTATCACGTCCTTGAACGCGGGCGAGGAAGTCTTACCATCCAAGTATTAAGGAGAGGAGGGGGGGCAAAGAGGCATTTTGATGGGATCAAGATTATATTTATCTTGCAAAACCAGAAGAAGAACGATTTATTTTGAAAAGAAATCAAACAAGACCCCAGAAACCAAAACTCTTCTGCTCCTGTCAGTGCACCTCTTCCAAAAAAAGAAACAAAAATGAAGAAGAAGAAAAGGGTCAAAATCAGGGCTCTAGTATTCTTCTCTTCTTCACTCCTTTATTCCTTCCTCCTTTTGTTTGTTCCCTCCCAACCGGATATATCCCTCCCGAGCGTTTCTCATGAAATATGGGAAAAATTAATATAGAAAAGCACGCGTACATGAAAAAAAAAGGGTAAGAGTACATGGTAATCGAGGTAGAGAAAAAAAAGCCAAGAAACAATGAAAAGAGGACCTTTAAAAAAAAAAAAAAAGAGTAAACGAGGTCAAACTCCTTCCAAACGCCCGGTGTTGATGTTGGAGAAAAACAACGAAAACATAGCATGCATAGGAAATGGGGGTAGTGATATCGGAAACAGAAAACAGACGAGAAGAAGGAAACGCTGCGCAAACGCCGCCCATCATGATCTCTACCCACCCTTGGAATCAAACAGCGGAGCAGCAGGCGCCACAGATTGACCGGCGCCGATACCGACGGGAACAGGCACAGGCACGGGCGTTTCCCGCCTTGGTTTTGCCCGCGTCTGCCGCTGCCTCTTAGCCGGAGACGACGGCCACGCAGCTGCCGCCATTTCAGCAGCCGTCTTGCGCTGCGCCTTTGTTCTAGGGCGCAGACGCTTTGGTGGCGGCTCACTCGGTCCCTCCTCTGCGTCCTCTTCCACCGTCCCCTCCGGCACAGACGGCAGTGACGTTGGCGAGTATTCTGGCTGCTTCTGCGGCTCCACAGACTCACGCTGCTGGTCGCGTGGACACAGCGGCGGCAGACCCAGCACTGGCTCGCAAAAGTGCACTTTGAGCGGTGCTACCGGCGGCGTCACAGCTTTGGCCTTGCCCTTGCCCTTGGCTTTTGTCGCCGCGTCAGTGCCAGATTTGCATGATTGAGACGACTCCGGACGCTATCTGGAGTCGTCTCGATCGTTGCTCGACTCTGCGCGTTCCTGTTTCTCTGCCTTGCTGCGCTTGCGCGGCTGGTTCACGTTCCAACCTCTAATCTGTGTCGGGCCCGAGCTAGGCAGAGCTGCCGATGAACCAGTCTCTTTGTGGTCATAAGGAATCGTCTTGAGCTCTGGCTTGTTTGCCCAGTTGCGGTGGGCGGGCACAGGAGCGGGCTGCAGCTTCCTGTACTTGTTGGACCCAGCATCAGATGACCCAGACGGCGTAGAGCGATGGCGGTGGATGCCGCTGTGCATTCCCTGGGGTGTGCCGGGAGGGCTCTGACCAATAACGCCAGGGATGCCAAGGTTACCAAATGTTGGGGATAGCACCTGGTGTGTGTAGCCTGGCGGCGGCGAGCCCATGTAGCCCTGAGCCTGCGGGTTCGGCAACATGCGTTCACCTGGCATTGGCTGCAGCGGTGCCAGAGGTTCTGTCGGGAACCCGCTGCGTTGGTAGGACCGAGATGGGCCAGGAGGGTAGTAGATGCCGCTGTGTATGTTGGACCGCTGACCATCGTGCATGGGCTCGTCAGGCAGCGATTGATTGCGACGCGGCGGTCGCAGAGGAGGCAGAGGGTCGTTGGCTTGCGCGAAGGATAGGCGAGATGGCGGAGGAGGTGGTACGCCGTAGTGTGTGGGCTGTGGAATTGCGGGAGGCGGTGCGGATGGCGACTGATGCCAGTACGGGCCTCTCGAGTACGACTGCGGTGCGTGTGGAGCTTCGCTCCCGTAGCCGCTGAGTCGGCGATGGCCATGGCCATAGCCATGGTCGAGAGGGCGTCCCGGCGTCATTGAGTCACGAATATCATGCGCCGGGTAAAAGTAGCTATGGTCCTGTGAGATGGGACCTGGCGGAAGAGGGTAATGGGACTTGAAGTCCATAGGTGCAGGCGGTGGGAGGCCACGGTCCAGAGGCGGATACGGGCTGCTCTCAGGGAGGGTGCCCGATGATGGCGGCTGGGGGTATGCTCGGTCACGAGAAGAGTACCCATAGGGCGAGTGACGCTCGGCGCGCTGACTGGGTGGCAGCTGGCCGAAGGAGCTGGCCTGCGGCGTCTCTTCCTTCTTCACAGGGCTCTTGTACTCGGGCTCAAAAACGACACCGGTGCCGCCGGGTAGTCGAGTCTCCACATTGCAAAGCTCTGCAAGTGTGTTGAGACCAAGGGAAACGGCATCCTGCAGTGGTGCAGGCGGTGGTTGCGCACTATTGTCGGTAAAGACGTCACGAATAGCGTCATACCGCGCCTGCTTTGGGGGTGGCGGTGGAGGTGCCGACTTGACTGTCTCCTGGGCTGCAACGAAGGCAGACGCATAGACCAAGTTTGACATGGCCGACATGGCCGACATGGCAGACATGGCAGTGTCGACCGCCTCCTTGGCTTCCGCAGGCTCAACCTCTTCATCCGTTTCAGAGGAAATCTCAACGATTGGTCTCTTCTTCAATTCCTTGGCAGCGGTACCCAGGGATTTCTTCTTCAACTCGTTAAAAGGCCGCAGATTATCGGCGAGGGAAAGATCGTCTTCTTCAATGTCGTCCATTTTGCAAAAACGACGCACAGAGACACCGAATTTGAGACGAAAAGGTGCTTCTTCGGACCGCCGGTGATTAACTGTAGGGATGAACGATCTTGACGCGTATGAAACGCGGCCGGAAGGCGTAGCGATGAAGACAACCGGCTTGCCAGGTATATCATAGGGACTACTCGTGACGGCGTCGTTTTTGCTGCTGGGCAAAAAGATACCATACTTGGGGTGTAGGCCATGCTGTTCCACCAGCTCCTCGTCGAGCTCACCGGGGCCCATGGTAGAGTAATCATATCCATTGCACCATTGGTCAAAGTGCCAGCCAGTGTTGTTGGGTGTGTCGAGGTATTTGCCTCGCTTTGCTCTGGTGTGGCCTTTGGAGGAGTCATTTGAAGTATCTCTGAAGCCAATCTCCCAGTCGTTGAATGTGAATACGGGAGGAGCCATGAATCGACTAGTCATGGCCTTTTCACGGGGACCTCTTTGGTTATATAGGCGAATTCCGTATTCATCAGGCTCGCCGATGTTCTTGGGCAGAGGCGGGCTCTTTTCTCGGGCGTGCAGCTGCTTGTTCGAATCTTTGGCGGCAGCCGATGTGCCATTCGGCAGGCTGACTGGCTCCGGTGACGCTGGCATGGATTCCTCCTCGGCTACGCCGTTGGGATGAGCCTCTGCCTCGGCGGCGGAGGCGAGCAGACCCTTGGCAGGGGCAGGGGTTGTGACGGTGTGTTGCTGATCCAAGAGTGCAGCTTCCTCGGTGCCGCGAGTCGACTTTTTAGGCATGGGCTGGCCATCGGGCTGGTCTTGAGCACGGCGCTTGTTAATGCCAGCACCACGACCGCGACCGCGACCCTTGGCGGGAGTGTTTGAGGGAGCGGGTGCCGAGGCGGCCTCGGCAACACGGCCCCGTTTCCACATCTCGGTACCAGGGACACGCGAGGGATAAGGGACAAGGTGGCCATTCTTGTAGCACTCATAAAGTCCAAACTCTCGGTCAAAGTGGGCATCAGTAATCGTCTTGTACTGATACTGATCATCACGGACCTGCAGATGGTAATGTTAGTTGAGTTGGTGGGGGGCGCACGATCCAAAGGGAGCGGGCGCGGCGTGCCAGGAGCAGGGCAAGAGCTTACATCGACGGGAAGGCCCTTGGCGCTGAGGGCGTTCAGAATGCGGACTCTGTTTTCTTGGCTTTCATAGAATTGCTCTTCCATGTCATCTACAGCGTTCTGCGGGTTGGGTGAGGCATGCGTGTTAGTAGAGGCGGGTGTAAGCAGAAAGGAGCAAGGCTAGCTGGGCATGGAACGCAGGCTGGATATAGGGATACTAAAGGAAGCGAGCAAGGGAAGACAAAGTAAAATTCGATTGGAGCAAACGTACCTGAAATTCACGCTCGGCGACATAGACCTCGGCGTCGTAGGTGTCCTTGGCGAGCTTAAGGTCAATGTCGCGGCGCCGTTGATGCTGGGCGACCGTGTTGTCATAGTTTTGCTGTAATTGGCGGACAACGTTTTGATGCTCCGGAACGTTTTTATGAAGGTCTGGATTTTGCAGAACCTCATCGATGCAACGATCAGCGAGCTCCTGGAGCGCAGGCTTGATGGCATGGGCAACAGCTTGGTAGGTGGCTTTGAGATCGCGCTGGCGCTCATAGGCGGCCTGGACACGAGAATCTGTAAAGCTCTTTGCGCGACCTCTGCGGGAGCCGCCGCGACCTGGCTTTGTCGCGGAGAGCTTGGCAGCCGATGCAACAGCCGAGGCAGCGAGTTTGCTGCCGCCTCTGCCTCGTCCGCCGCGACCGCCACGCCCGCCCCTGCCACGGCCACGAGTAGCGGGCTCGCGAGCGGGCGACTCATTCTCAGCAGCCATGGCGGAGAAATGAGAGGATCATGTACAGGTAACAATTGTTTGTGTCAAGAGGGTAAATGTGGTTGGATGAAGAGGTTTGCAAAAGAATTCAAGGAAGCAGGCTGGGCGAGATGAAGCCTTTGGGGATGCTAGTTATGTGTTGTATGTGTGGTAGTTATTAGGTTGTCGTTGTTTTCTTAGCGCGGATTCCTACTGGCTGGTAGTCTGTAGAGGAGGGCCGCCTGGAGCCAGGGCCACCCCAGTCCGTCTCAAGAAGTAAAAAGTAAGCCAAAGCTAGGCCGGGCGGTGGGCCAGACGTCTTCCTAGGACAGTTGGTATTAGCCGTGAGCAAACAAAGAAAAAGTCAGAGGTAAGACGATGGTGACTGAAAGTGGGTGGGAGGGATAGGAAAAGATTGGTGTTGTGTGCGTGTGTGTCTGCATGTGTGGTCTTGGAGATGAAAAAGAGAGAGGCCAAGACCAGGGGCGTGGCACTGTCGGCCACAACAAGACAACAACGCAGGGTTGAAAAAAGTGCAAATCAACGAGCAAACAAGGGGCACGCACCCGATGAACAAGGATCAGGGTGAGCAAGAAGAAATAGAAGCGGCGGGGGTGAATAGCGAGTAGATGAAGTTGCAGCGTGATGTGTGTGAGAGAGGATGAGGATGTAGGTAGGTGGTAATAAAGAGGAGGGAAAAAAGGGTAAAAGGATTGGCATTGGTGGCATTGGTGGCATTGGGTGGTAACTGGTGGGAAACAAAGGCAGATTGGTGCGAGGCAACATGTACAAGAAGATTGGTGTGTACAACTCAGGAAACGAGGTACCTTTTGCAGCGTTGAAGCGTTTGCGGGCCAGTCACTGTAGCACAGGTGCTGCAGCGCGTCTAATAGTGCTGGATCTAGGTACCTCGAGGGAATTGCCAATAAAAGGTTAGCCAGATGCTCTGCACTGCTCCTCTCTCTGCGCACCCGCCAGAAATGCAAAGTAGTCGACTCACCCGTCAAAAGAACATTTGATTTCAGCTGGTTCTTCTCATATATGATTCAGGTTTGGCAAGGTGCTGGTCAAGATGCCGACTGAGCGCGCAATTCCCCCGTCTTGTTGGTGTTGATGCGTGTTGCAAGTGAAAAAGGTTGAAAAGGCTGGCTCTACTGGGACAGACAGGTACCCACTTTCATCCTGTACGTACAGTGGCACTGACGGGGCCACCACCTCATCCTTCTTCCACCACCGCCCAGCCTTTGTTTTCTGGGGACGGGCCCCCAAAGTATCGGGTACTTTCGCTGCTTCCTATTACGGACACTCCTCTCCCTCTCCTCCTTTGCCTCTCTTCTGCAACGGCGCCTCCATTATAGAACCCCTGCACGCTCCTCGCCGCTACGCCGCTTCTGGGCTCCCGCTCTCTTCGCCGCCCCCTCGCCTGGTCCGGAGCCGCAGTAATTCCGCGCGCCGCAACCCTCGATTGGCTCTGGGATCGGAATAGCCAGCTGCGGCCCTTGTACCAGGTACAAGAGCCGCGCAGGAAAACGCCGCCCCAGATAGGTAACCATCATGGGCGACAACATTACCAACCGTAGGCCTGTGAGGAAGCCCGTAATAGACGTAGATAATAGTCGGATTGATTACACATCGTCTTGGTAGTCTATGGATACATGATTGAATATTCCTCGGCTTGTTTCTGCCCAGCTCCCTTAGCGCCTCGTCCTGCTTGAATCATTCGCGTTTCATCAGCAAAACCCTCGCCGCCAGAAGTCGTCGCCCCCGAGACGGCCCTACCCGTAACCGCACGCGCGGGCCTC
Source organism: Beauveria scarabaeidicola (assembly GCA_037289395.1). Classification (NCBI taxonomy): domain Eukaryota; kingdom Fungi; phylum Ascomycota; class Sordariomycetes; order Hypocreales; family Cordycipitaceae; genus Beauveria; species Beauveria scarabaeidicola. The sequence goes on along the minus strand of JAEIJG010000011.1, from coordinate 73,491 downwards.
AAGCGGTGATTCTCAGCCTAATATCGTCTTGGAAATTTACTCTGGATGCTTTATCTCCAAGGCTGTCTCCCCCGAATTTGCGACGGCCCACGATACCCTCTCCCCGAGTTATTACTCGACACCCCAATGCAAATTTGGGACCAAACGCCACATCTGCCACACCAGCTCTCGAGATCCTTCCGCATCATCCATCATCTTCCAAACTCTTCCTTCGTCACATAGACTGCTGGTTTTGGTTCCTTGTACGCAGCACGGCGGGGCACGTGCCTCGCTCTGCTCTTCCAGTTGCCCACGCGACAGCTATAGCCGATAGACGACCTCGACAACGCGCCTTTCCCGCCGTCACACAATGCCGATATCGGATGAATATTGGTCCTCCCTCACAATTTACGCATGATGGTCTATATTGTCTGCTCGCTCGGCGACTAGACGTGGCTGTCCGGTCTTCCACACAGACTTGGCCACCACCAGCATCGAGAGCCCTCTCAACAAACACTGCGCCCGAACGAGCACACCCTTTACAATGAGTCGAAGATGATGGCGAGCATTAATATATTCCAAAAGTATCCGGGAAACGCTCCGTATTGCCGATATTCCTGCAGCTTTTGTCCCTTTTTGTCCCACCTACTTGCCGTTGTAATGCATTCTCCTGGCCCAACTGAAACATTCCACATATCAGTGTTATACCAATTACCAGCGCATGAACTCCTACAAGATGATTCAACCCCTCTTCCCAGCACACCAGGGTCATCAGCTGTATGCTTTAATTTTCTCCATTGCTATTCGTATACTCTTGCAGCCTACTTTGCCAACGCCCAGAGATGAACCAAGACTAAACGCTCAATATGTCACTCAAAATGTACAAGCTACTCATCGCATCTACAACTTGCTCGTTCGTTTAGTCTCATTCCACTCCCTATTCAGCTTTCCATTCTCCCAGATCCTATACGCGGCCACCAGCAGCGCCAGCGGCGGGCACCCCAACAGCGCCCACGCCCACCACTCCGGACTACTCGCCTTGAGCTTTCCCATCTCCTTCGTCAGACTTTCCGCCAGCTCCTCGCGCGATCCGTCGTTCCAGAGCACCACACCGCGGCCCTCGCCACGCGCCGCGCACCGCGCCGCCTTTTCGCGCACGTCGCCCTGGCTGCGCACGCGGTTCTCCGCATCCTCGCGGCTGAGGTGCGGATCCCGCGCCGTCAGCCGCTGCAGCTGCACCTCGGGATCGCGCACCGCCACCACAAAAGTCGTGCCGCAGAAACGGTCCAGCCCGCCCTCGAACAGTAGCGGCACGTCGAGCACCACGGCCCAGCACCCGCGCACGTAGCAGCCCAGCACGGCCTTGGCCATTTCCCGCCGCACCGCCGGGTGCACGATGGCGTTGAGCGCCGCGCGGTCGCGCCGCAGCTCCTCCGAGTCGCCAAACACGCGGCGGCCGAGCGCGGGGCGGTTGAGAGGTCGGCCGAGGCCGGACGGCCCGTCGGCAGGCATGGTGGCGGACGGCGCCTCGAGCAGGTCTGGCGTCGACGCGGCAAAGTGCCGCACAATGGCGGCGTACCCGGCCGTCCCGGGCTCCACGACTTTGCGCGCAAGGAGATCGGCGTCAATGACGGGGAGGTTGTGAGGAGATCTGGATAGCAGCGAGGACACGGTCGACTTGCCGGTCGCAATGGACCCAGTGAGGCCGATGAGGAGCATCTCGGCTATGTGGCACGGCGGGAGCGGCGACGTGCCTTGTTTGCGATGTCGTTGATTGAAGGCGGGCGGCGTCTGCTAAAAAAAAATCGGTGGGTTGATTGTGAATATGAAAGACGACTTCTTGATGTGCGGCTCTTCTTTGGCTGATTTCGAAAGTCTTCTCTCGCTCGGCGGTTTGTAGAGGAAGAGATGTTACTATTGAACGACGGAAATCTAGCGCCACTTTACACGGCCCGCTCTGTCGTCACTGGGTCCACATTTGCAAGGCAATACTCCTCGGGCAAGAACATGAACCAAGGTTATACCAGGAACAACCATCTGGGATATAAAGTTCACTAGAATCCCAGAACAAAGAATGTATAAATCTTGAATTTTTTATTTTTATTTTGTGGCGACTCACGGGATGGTGATGGTTACTTCCCCAGAGGTCATGTGGACTTGCTCAACCAAGCTGTCTCGCCGATCTCCAAGACGCTGTTTCGTCTTAGACTTCGGCACACATGGGATCAGCGCAGATCTGTTGCACCCGCAAAAAAATGGCGATATTCGTCAAACCTGTCCAGTCAGAGAAGATGCCTGTGAGCCCGGAAGCCAAGTTTCACCCTCCTGCGTCACCCGCTGCACCGTCCGCCGCACCATATAGTCATGTGCGGCCTCGCAATATGCTTTGAGGGCGCACCCGTGGCTTCCCTTGATCTCATGTGTGACAATAGCAAACTTTCTTTTCTTTTTCTATGTACCGAGATATCAACTCACAGACTGGAGCGAATATGCCTGTATGGGACGTCGTAGTCATTCGTCCCGCGTATAGCGAGCCATGCACCGCCAGACCCAGGATCGCACCAAGGGCGGACATAACAAACTATTGCATGAAGCCTAAAATGAGCTCCCCGTGCTCTTTATTCACTGATCTAGCCGAGTGGGCTATGACGTTGCGCCACCGCTTCTTTTCTTTTTTGACGCCTCGTGGTGCGACACGGCATGTACGAATCCGCCAGTCGTGGCGACTACCCTGGCCCTCCAGCGCGATATCGGGCTGCGAAAACCTTGGTTGCTCAATTTTGCGAGAGTATCGGTAGCGATATTCTCTGTAGGAGAGAAAGTAGGCTTTCGCATTTGGTGTCAGGTCAAAACTGCGAACTTGTAGACTTACACAACAGTGCGTACCCTGTATAACCACGATAGCAGAAGTTGCTACACGGTAACTGCAGATCCTCAAGACAACAAGAAATGCCCCCCTTATTCCTCGCTCCATGCTATAGCCTACAGGTGTTATAACGAGAAGCGCTCCCCTCGTTCCTCGCTTCGCGTTGAAGCCTGGAGGTATCAGCCTTCCCCCCCCACCCCCCCCTCCCTTACCCATGGCCCAGGCGGCAGCTCGCCAACGGCGCGGCCGTCTATTGCCGGCGCCGCGCCGATCGACGCCGCGGTGGCCCTTGACAAGGTAGACAGCAACCTAAAAAGCCAGGAGTTAACATCTAAGGAATAGCACTATTAGCCCTACTACTGCGCTATGAGAAATCGCCCGAAATTAGCCTGCAAATACGGGATTATAATGCACGGCGTTCGTTTTCTTGGTGCATCCTACCGGTAGCCGACCGCCCTCGGCACCCTCTAACTTCCTTACGTAAGGCGCTCAAAAGAGGCACTCGGAAGCACTCTCAAAAGCACTCTCAAAAACGCCATCAAAGGCACGCTGGCACGCTGGAGGCACGCTGGAGGAGGCACGCTGGAAGGCGGTCTTTGTGATGAATAACCTCCCTGATGCGAATGCGTGCCTTGGGCACCGCAGCCGCAGGCGCGGAGCCCGTGCGTGGCGCTAACGCCGATACGGCCTAGCGCGTCTATGTAAAATGTATTGAATATAAGGCCTGATAAATCCAGTGGTCACCTGCAACTTCTACTGCTGTCGCTAAATTGCTACTATCATGGTCCTGAGTTTAGTTCCCGAAGAAACCTAAATTTTATCACTAAGTCTGAAGACCTACCCTAGAAATGGGTATGAGATCTGAGAGCAAAAAAATAGCCACTTAGTGCCTTATATAGGAAGCACTTCATTAGAAGAAAAAGAACTTCTGAGGAACTGGGGAGTGTATGAATATAAGGCCTGATAAATCCACCAACAATGGGTGGTTCCACCTTTTGCTTTTGCGCGACAAAATGCTTCCTGTATTTTGAGGGACTCGGTTTTAGGCATGTTGCAAGCCTCGAGCGCGGGCGACGCTGCTGCCGCCGCCGCCGCGGCGCAATTGACTCAAATTGGTGTATCATTAGATGATTATCATGAGGCAATAAGGCTATTCGGGTCAAGTTATTTGCTTAATCTTCCTGAAGCTCCTCATCCCCTTGTCCAGCACAAAGGTAGCGTACTCCCCATGCGTACTCCCCATGCCCTTCCATTGTTGCCGAGGATCTCCTCTTGATGCTCATGTACTCCGTCGTTACTTGTGGTTGCTTGGCATCGGGGCTCTGAATGAAAGAGGGGCGATTTGAACCGATCAGCGGCTGCAGTGCCTAAGGCACGCATTCATGCGTGGACCACGCCTCATGTCGAATTGTTGGTGGATTTCTCAGGCCTTATATTCATACTTCCAGCATGGACCGCACGCAGGGCCAGTACACGTCGCGAGCCCACCGTTCCAGGTACTGCAGCGTCCGAACGATTTGGTATATGCCCCTCGTGTCCGCTGTGCTCCCGATGAACTTTTTGCGCCACAGCACCGTCCGATCCCCCTCGGCCGTCGTGACGACCATGTACCAGTCCTGGCCCTGGATGACGATGCCCGGCAGGAATGTGGGCAGCCGTGCCGACCGTATGGCCGAGTCTGCCGCAAAAACGTCCCTGTCGGCGTGGCCAGCCACCAGACGACGCAGAAAGTTCCACCGTGCCATTTCCCACACGCCAAGCTGCAGCTGGCCCGTCTCTATGTTTTCGCCTGGCTTCTTAGTCTTGATAATTAGTGCAACAAAGCGGTCGTCCAGGGGAACAAAGTCAGTAAAGTTAAGCACCTCTTGTGGCAGGGCGTTACGCATGCGCTCAGCCGCAGCTCGGTACTCGCTCGACAGCGTCGCGTCGTTTTCCGGCTCAATGTAGATGCAAAAATTAACCCTTTTAGATGCTAATAGGTTGTCATACTCGGGCATAACGGCTGCCGTCGTGCTGCCTATAAAGTTGACGAGCTGTCTGAACCGCCTCTGCCCTGGCGGCCGAAGCGCCATACTTAGAATCAGCTGGTGCACCTCGACGTTCCAGGTAGCCTCTGGGTAGTTTCTGTAACTGCACTCAAAGGCGGCGGCCTTAGCATCGAGCACAGCCTCGGGGAGCGGCGTGTAACCGGCCACGGTCGGGTCGTCGGTCAAGAACTCGCTACCGCGTGATGGCGAGGCCCACCGAAAACTCTGGTCGGATTGCGCGGCGTCTATGAGGGCGACCTGCGCAGACGTCGACACGATACCCTTGCCGTCGACAAAGGCCTGGATGTCGTCGAGGAGCACGACTAGCTCCTCGGGCATGTCGGCAAAGCTCGAGAGCTCGCGCATGTCGAGGCCGTTTGGATCGTGCCGGAGCTTGAGCATCTGCTTCAACGGCGATGTTCGACCGGAACGCGTGCAACGGGATGACTGCTCCGAGAAGGAGTAGCTGCGGCCCGACGAGCTCTGAACGCGCTTAGCCCGGGGCGTCTCGTCGTCCATTTGTCGTTTGGGGCCGCCGGGAGAATCCATGGCGACGTTTTGGAGTGGTATCAGGTGGTGCACTTGGTGTTGCTTTGCATTATCATCCCCTGAAATCTCTCGGCAGCTAGACGGTGGTGTTAAGTTATGTAGTCGGCGTCGTTTAGCAGCGCGGTCTTCGATAGTCTCGTGGTTTAGTGATGTTTCTTGGCTGTTGTGTTTTTGCGTGGATTCCAACCACCATTCAATTTCGTCAGACCGCATATCAACCGTCGACGTCGCACATGTTGCCCAGTAAGCCGTTGTTTTGTGATGGTGATGGTGATGGTAAAGCTGCATATAAAGATGTTTATATGAGGAGAAGACGGGGTCGGTGATGTGATGCCCGCGACTTGGGTTAGCGGGCCAACTATCGGAGGGCTGAAATTTGGCACTCGAATTTTAAATTTTTGCACCTAAGTCCCCGCCTTTAACTAATCAGAAGCTAGGCCTTCCCCTCTAGCCTTAACACTAACTATAAAAATCTACTAGCGATTACTATTATTATAAAAAAGGCGGCGACCGCGCCCTCTAGAAGCCCTACTATAAAAATTCTAATATTAGGTATATTCTACTAGTTCTAAATTTTTTAAAGAGCTAACTAAATTAAGTAGAAAGGCTTTATCTAGAGCGTTATAAGGCTTTTAATCTAGTGTGTTTTAGTTAACTTACCTTAGGTGTAAAAATTTAAACTTTAAGTGCTAAATTTCAGCCCTCTAACTATCGAACGCTAAAGATTTGAAGCTGTTGCCTATTAAGGTATTAAGTGGGTCTAGATAGACCAATCAGAGCTAGGGAGGTTACTAAGTATTAATTAGAGGGTACCTTGTGGTTTTTGCTGTCTATGTTAGGGCTACTGGGGGCGAATTCAGTCACTGGAAACGTTTTCCAGGACCTGCTATGAATATAAGGCCTTATATTCATATATTCATACCTGCCGTATGCGTAAAGGTGATCGCTGCTCGTTGAGTAATCGACAAAGTCAGAGCTTCGTGTTTTTTTTTTTTTTTTTTTTTTTTAAATTCAGTCTCTTCAATATCGTGCAATCAAAAGGCTCGTCTCTGTCGTTTAGCTCGGCAGGCAGCCTCAACCTGCTGTCTACCGTATGTCACCTCGAGGTTCCAGGTGGCTTCTGTGTAGGTAGTTTCTGTAGCTGCACTGAACGGCGGCGGCGTTAGCATCGACGCGGCATCACATCACCTAATACCAAAGTATAAGAATACTATAAAATTATTTGATATATTGATTAACTTGTCTTTTATTATCATTATGATATATAGAAAAGATGGATACTATTAGCGCGGTAAAAGTCTTATAGCCTTAGTATCTCATGATACCTCTAGGCTATCTTCTAAGTAAATTAGATATTCAAGTCGTAGATTTATGCCTTCTGGTGTCAAATCATTATGATGTTTGTTGTCCTCGAAATGTGACTGTACGTGAATAGCGCGTACTTTAGCTTAAGCCTACACTCATGTTCAATATGATGAAATGCGCAGAGATAAATTCTCTCATCACTAGTCTAGAACTAGTAAATCACCAAGATGCTCAAGGAATCGCTGCAAGATGCGTGTCATACATATGACTCCCCGACGCAGACGCACTCCCGTCACGGTTCTTCTTCCCCCGTCCCCGAAGCAACGCCAGACTCTTCCTCCGCTCCTCCTCCTCCTCGCCCCTCCACGTCCGACCATGCAGATGCCGCAGGCACCAGCTCATGCCGCCGTCTGGATTATACAGCCACGTGGCCCACTTGCGCCACTGCCCGTCCTTCATCTGGTTGCGGGCCTGCTGGCCGACCGAGTCCTCGATGAACGCGCCGCGCATCATGGCCAGCCGCGAAGAAAAGACGCGGGCCAGGTAGTGCGCCGTCGCGGCCAGGTGCGGCTTGTCGTGCCAGAAGAACATGGGCGTCAGCGGCACGGAGGGCTGGCCGGGGCCGCCCGCGTATACACCGGTGAGGGCGCGCGAGACGTTGCGCAGCGCTGGGTACGGCAGGACCTGTTCCGACGTGGCGTACGAGGATCGACGGCCCGAGGGCAGGCAGATGTACTGGATGGGCGCGGCGGCGGCGGCGGCGGCGTCGCCCGCGGTCGAGGCTTGCATGGCGCCGAGCAGCGCAGCGACGGGTATGTCGTAGATGAGTCGCCAGTCGTGCTGGTGAATCCAGACATAGGGCGTCTGCACGATGCGAAGGGCGCTGCGCACACCGAGACCGAAGCCGAGACGCCGGTCTTGGGCTTCGACGAACTGCACATGCCCGTCTACCGTGGAGGAAATGGTGAATGGCACGGGTGTGGTCAGGTTTGGCGAGCCATACTCGGCCTCACCGGCCGTCTCTATCAATGGCGTCGGGCCGTCGGCGCTCTTAGCAAAGGTCTCCAGGAACAGTGTCTTGACATTGTCCTTGTAGGTGCTGTATCTCTCGGCTGTTTCTGGCGTGACGTAGCCCTTTTTCAATCGCGGTGTCGTCGCAATGTAATCATATGTATCAAACACGACAATCACGCTGCATTGGAGCAGCGCATTACAGTGCGTCTGAAACGACTCGAGTACCCCGCAGAGCAGCCCGGTCGAGGGGGCCGAAGGCGTCGGGGACGTGGTAACGACGAGCGTCAGGAGATTGGATACGGCGTCATGCCCGGAGACATGGCTCATGTCCAAAAGGCTTAACTGGGTCGTTGTGCTCGGCGGTCAAGGAAGGGTAGAAGTTGGTGTAAGAGGCAAAAATTCAGCCTCTGAGATTTAGGTGGCGGGGCTGGGCCAGTTCTGGCTGGGGGGCGCAGGCTGTGAAGCAGTGCATACTGCAGGAGATGCAAATTGACAGCAGGAGAAGACAAGACGATGAATAATAGGTACGAAATAAGATTGAGCACTACCGAAGAGAAAATTCTATAACCATTAGCTGCCCTTGCGCGTTGATGCAACTCTGCCCTGTCGCTGATGTACCAATGGGCGGGCGGGCTTTCGCGCGCCCGGACGCCGAGGATCAACTTGTAGCCAAAGCCGCGGCTGATCAACGTCCGAGTTCGATACTCTGTATACTTTTCTTCTTCCCCCAAACAACATACGCCTGCATCCAGTTAATACCTTGTCGTTCGCATAGAAGCACGCTGATCCCTCCTCCGCCCAGCCTTTACCGAATCAATCACAGAAATCTCAAAGCCAGCTCCTACTAATTACCTACCGAATTCACTCCAACCACCAGCTAGTCAACGAGAGCAAAGGCCAGCCATGCCGGACCTGCAGTCGGCGCGCCTGATTGACTTTATCGGCAAGGTGCCCGTCGACCAAGCCGCCATTGACTATTTTTCCACCGTCCCGCACGCCGGCGCCTACCTCGACCGCGGCCGCGACCTGCTGCCCGTGCCCTTTTACAGCCGCTCGCCCAAAATCGACGGCGCTGACACCTTTTTCGGGGAGACGATCAAGTCGCGCGACACCATTCCACACGCGCTTTTGCTCCTGCGCGGTGCCATTGCTCGCCTCGAGTACAAGTTTGACGACGGCAGCAGTAGCAGCAGTGCGTCGTCGTCGTCGTCGTCGTCGTCGAGCTGGCTGCCCGACACGGTGGCGCTCTTCCAGATCGGGACCAAGCTCAATGGCTACCGCGACACGACGCACGGCGGGCTGCTGGCGTCGCTGCTCGACGAGGTAGTCGGCTTCAACATTGACGGGCTGTGCGGCTGCATAGAGGCCCAGCAGGGCAGTGGCGCGTCCCGCAACAGGCTGTACACGGCGTACCTCAACACGACGTACAAGAAGCCCGTGTCGCCGGGTGTCTACGCGGTGGAATCGCGGCTGGTCAGGCGGGACGGCAGAAAGTGGTTCCTGGAAGCTAGGATAGTGGGCGCCGAGGGCGTGGTGTATACAGAAGCGCAAGTATTATATATTCAATCTCGAGACGGCGTACTATAGAGCAAGCGGACTCGGTCAGGATGGATCATAAAGACAGCATTCCGAAAGAACCACGACAGTTTAATCTCGATAGATTGATTCCCACATACGGTACTATAGAACCGGCAAAATCGTTCGGATAAACCATATAAAAATGCAGTAAATGACAGTCCTTGCTCGAAAGGTTTCCTAGTTTTCAAAAGAAAAAAAAAATCATAACGCGTTATAGTATGTACGAACAAGCTCAAGCCGCAGCTTCGTGCAGCCTCACCAGGGTCTGCACGGGCGATGACGTCAGAGTCAGGCTCGACTTGATGCTCGGTTCCGGGTCCAGATTCTCCATCAAGTCGTACTTTTGCACGAGACGAACCAGGACGTACCCGGCCTCGGTGAGGGCAAACTGCTGGCCGAGGCAGATGCGCGGCCCGCCATTGAAGGGCAGGTACTCCCAGCCGACTTTTTTCCCCTCCCAGCGCTCCGGACGAAACTCGGCGGCGTCAGGTCCCCAGAGATCGGGCCGACGGTGCATGCTGTTTACGCTGTACATGACATTGGTGCCGGCGCGGACGTAGACGGGCGACTGGCCGTCGGGCCCGCCGCCGCGGGGCAGCGTCGTGTCGCGGAGGGCGCAGCGAAAGTTGAGCGGCACCGAGGGGTGCAGACGCAGCGTCTCGGACAGGACATACTGCAGGTACGTGCAAGCTTTCAGCGACTCAAAGGTGATGCGAGACGTGTCGGAGGAGCTGTACGGGCCAAAGTCGGCGAGGACGGACTCGCGCAGCTTAGCGTAGACGGCGGGCTCGCGCGCCAGGCGCAGCGTGGCCCAGCTGAGCAGGCCGGCCGTCGTGTCGCGGCCCGCGAGGAGGATGTTGAGCAGCTGGTTGCGCAGCGCGTCCGGGTCGCGCGTCTCCTTGACCAGCTCGTTGAGGAAGACGTACTCGGTGCCATCCTCCTCGGCGGCGCGCGCCGGTGAGCGCGCCAGCGCCCGTTGCACGTAGTTGTCGGCGAAGCGACGCACCTCGGCGCAGTCGCGGCGCATCGAAGACGGGTTGTACAGGAAGTAGAAGTTCATGAGCAATATGCGCCGCGTCATGGTGTGGGTGACACGGTCCAAGGCCGGGCCAAACGACGACCAGTCCTCCAGGTCCTCGTCACCGGCCTTTTCGCCGCCGCCGCCGCCGACTCTGGCCTTGGCGTTGGGGGCGAGTAGTACCTGCGTGTCGACGCTCTTGCCAAACAAAAACTCGGTGGCCGAGTCCAGTGTCAGGCTGAAAAAGAGGGGAGCAAGGTCAACCTCCTTGGTCCAGTTGTCGGCGTCATGCTCTAAGCGGTCTAAAAGGTGCTGAACGTGAATCTCCTCGACGTGGAGATTGGAGATTTGGGTACGCGAGAATTGAGGACGCAACATTGTTCTACCATGTTGCCTGAATTTCTTTGCATTAGTAACGCACTTTCCTTATTCCTTTTTTTTAAGGCTAAAGTAGGGGATCAACTCGGGGAATGCACGAACCAGTCCTTGCCATCAGACGTAAAGATGCCGCCGGTGCCGAGAAACGGTTTCGTGACGATGCCACGCATCGGCCCCAGACCAAAGTCCTTGAACTGCGTCGCGAGAACGGCCTTTATGTTTTCTGGGTCCGTGGTCATGAAAACGTTCCTGTCTAGGCTCGACTGGTGAAAGGTTGTGACGCCGCCGAGTTCCGACTGGAACCGAAACTCGAGGTTGAGGAACTCATTCTCCTTGAGTGCCTTGAGCGCCGTGTACAAGATGTCGATGCCGAACGGGAGCTTTCCCCGGCGAGAAAAGGGGGGCTTGCACCCGAGAGCGCGCGCCCGCTGGCGGTGCGAATACTCGATCCATAGCCGCTGGAGGATGTAGAGGGTGACGATGCCGGCCGCAACGGGCCAGTACGCGAGCAAAGTTGGCATGGCGGCGCGACGATAATACTCTCTCTTTTTTTTTTTTTTTTTGGTTTTTTTTTGTGCAATGTGCGGTTTTTTTTATCACAAAATCTGAAAGATTGAACCAGGGATCCAATGCTACTTATAATTGTGGCAGCGGACAAGTGTGAAACAAACATCCTACGCGTCTATGTACAGGAGCCGGCGTTGTGGCCCGGTCCGGGATACTTTGGATGGGTGGCGGCCGGCTACATGTTTATTACCAATAACGAACATGTGATAAGCCAAACAAGCAGACATAGCCGCCAACATGACCAACGTTGGATTAAGTAATGATAAATGCGCACTTCCTCTGGCGCCGGACTACCAAAAGCGTTACCCCAGCTCCGTCTGTGGGTATATGGCCTATATGGCCCCGACGGCGACGGGGCGACTTCTCGGCTGCGAAAGCGTGTTACTTGGGCGTCAGCCAACAGAGCGGGGAAGAAAAAAAGATACAAGGACAAACGCCGGCCCAATTCCGAATTTACGAAACGTCTTGCGGGCGCGCAGACACTGTGCGACAAGACTCGCAGAACGCCTATGCGGCCTGCCGGGCTAACTTTTGGTCCGCACCTCCGCTCGAGTTTCTCTCTCTTTTTTGGGGGGGGTTTTTTTTGCGGGGTACAATGGGTAATGTACTAATGTGAGGGCGGCTATTAGAAGAATGCTGGTAAGCATTTCCCCCTTTCCCCCCTTTCCCCGCATCGATCATTTGGCGCCCAATCGGTACGGAGCTGGTGGGGGCTTGGCACATGTAAGCATAAACTTGTTTTCAGCGTCACACTCGCTGTAGTGTAGCCAAGCCGTGAGATGGCTCGTGAACAGCATGACCCTTACCCTCTGGTCTTGGCAGAGCGACTGGGGCAAAGTCTGGGGCGTTGAATGAGGCGCGGATGCGGGCGAGCCGACTTTATCGTAACAAAAGGGCAAGCCTTGATCGATTATAAGCCACGGGGTTGCTGCTTCACAACCAGCCGAGCGTCTTGAGCATAATACCACTCTTAGTTAGAAAGAGGAAAACAAGTCCTCTACCATGGAGATTCCAGCAACGTACAAGGCCGCCGTGTATGATGAGCCCGGCACCATCTCGACCAAGATTGTAGAGCTGCCCACGCCGGAGCCGGCAGAGGGCCAGGTGCTCATCAAGCTGTACGTTTTTCCCCCCCCCCCCGCCGTGCAAGACTTGGCTCTCTGTTCTCTCTCTCTCTCACCCCAGCTGACCTCGCTCCCTCCAGAACGCACTCGGGCGTCTGCCATTCTGACCTGGGCGTCATGACCCGCTCGTGGGCTCTGCTGCCCTTACCCACGCCCAAGGACCAGGTCGGCGGCCACGAAGGCATTGGCCAAGTCGTCAAGCTCGGTCCCGGCGCCGAAACCTCCGGACTCAAACTCGGAAGCCGCGTGGGCGTCAAATGGCTCGCCAGCATCTGCGGTGATTGCGGTACGTGACGCCGCCGTGCCTCCCCCCCTTTTCTTCCCGCTAACAGAAAGACTTTCCCCCCCGCTGGCAGCACCCTGCAAAGCTGGCCGGGACGGCTGCTGCAAGCAGCAGTCCATCTCGGGTTACTTTGCGCCCGGCACCTTTCAGCAGTACGTGCTGGGCCCCGCCCGCTACGTGACGCCGATCCCCGACGGCCTCTCCGCCGTCGACGCCGCGCCGATGCTGTGCGCCGGCATCACCGTCTACGCGGCGCTTGTCCGCAGCCGCGCCCAACGGGGCGACTGGGTCGTCATCTCGGGCGCGGGCGGCGGCCTCGGCCACCTCGCGGTGCAAGTCGCCGCGCGCGGGCTGGGCCTGCGCGTCGTCGGCGTCGACCACCCGAGCAAGGCGGAATTGGTCCGCGAGTCGGGCGCCGAGCACTTTGTCGACATGACGCAGTACGGCCGCGACGACGCCGGCGGCCAGGCGCTCGCGGCGCACGTGCACGAGCTGTGCGACGGGCTCGGCGCGCATGCCGTCGTCGTCTGCACCGCCTCCAACGTCGCTTACGCGCAGGCGCTGGGGCTGCTGCGCTTCGACGGCACGCTCGTGTGCGTGGGCCTGCCGGAGCACGCGCCCGAGCCGATTGGCGGCTCCTTTCCGTTTCGCATCATCAGCTCGAGCCTCAACATTGTGGGCTCCGCAGTCGGCAACAACGAGGACGCCGCGGCGGTGCTGGCGCTCGCCGCCAAGGGCGTCATCAAGTCCCGCTCGCAGGTCGTCAAGCTAGACGAGCTGACGAGCACGTTTGAGAAGATGCACGAGGGCAAGCTGCAGGGGCGTGTCGTTGTCGATCTGTGGGCGTAAATGCCCTCGCCGGCCGTCATGCTGGATAAAACCAAACGAGACCGGAGCAGTGCTTTGGCTGCGTTGAATCATGTGCCGTATTAAATCATTTCAGCACTCCAATATAAATAGAATACCCAGTTGCAATCGTGTGCAGTCAGTGACTTGTGTAAAAACTAAATTGGCTGGGATGCTAAAGGTAATCTTTGAATCAAACTGCCATCAAGGTGTAAGCGGCACCCGGATGGTTGCGGCCCCCAAACTTGCGCCAACGGTCCGATCGTCTTTTTGCTCTAAATATTTACAGTACACCTTAAGAGCATTTTGCCACATTTTACCCGAAAATATAGCGTTTCTTGGAATTCAGCTACAATTCGCATGTAATTCACGTTGCACTCATGTGTGCCTGGGGCGAGAGTACTCTCTCCTCCCGAAAACGCAAAGATTCGAGAAGGCACTCCTCATGGTATTGGACGTGGGCAAGTGTTCTCTGTGACGGTGTAAGAAGCGCGAGTAACCCTAGTTGCGATACGGACCAAACGAAACCCAGCCGTGTCGTCATGATTCCTACCTGATAGCCGCACGATCACTCGAAGCGAAATTGCCACTGCAGCAAATCTGGGAAATGCGGCAGCAGCTCCTTGAATTTGCGCTCTGCCTCTTCCATATCCCGCACCCGTATCGTCAAACTCTGCAGGCCCTCGTCCTCGCCGGCCACCACCTGCACTGTCGGCATGTCCTTGTCCTCGCGGCCGCTGGCCATGAGCTCCCAGTTTTCCGCCGTCTGCCGATACCGGGCCGACTTGACGGTCATGGAGTCGACGCCCGTGATGCCGAGGGCGCCGCCGTTGCTCGCGGCCAGCTTCGGGCGGGAGCCCGCATGCATGGGCCACTGGTCGACCGTGTAGTCGCAGAAGAAGGTGTCGAGGCTGGCGCCGCTGAGCTGGGGCACCAGGGAGGGCGCGCGTCCAGAGCAGGTTGCCGCTGGGGTCGTAGAAGCTGTCGTCGGCGCCGAGCTCGATGCCGCGTGTGGCGGCGCGGGCCCGGCTCTAGGCCATGGTGGCGGGAGGCGTCAGCGCAACGCCGTACTCGGGCACAAAGGGCATCGCGGCGCTCGTGTTGTTGGTCTCGACGAGCTCTAGGATGAGGTTGCCCAGGGAGACGGCGCCGCTGGCGAGATTGTCGGCCACGGAGCGAAAGGGCCAGGCGACGGGAAGACCGGCGATGAGGACGAGGATAATCCACAGCGAGCTCTTCATGTATATATTTTTTGCGCGTGTCTGCGCAACGACAACGACTTACAACTTGTCTGTTCAAGGTTGTCGAATCGTTTATCCGATTGGGTTTAGCGCGGTGATATAGTCATATGCAGAGCAGGCAACTAAAATAAGCTGGCATTTTGTGGCATTTGGGTGGCATTTTGTGTGTGGGCGACACCGCAACACCCTTCTGCATCTTGGCACACAGGATCCAGCCGGTGCCGTCCCTTTATGTCATTGCGTTTTTTCATTGACACAAGGCTGAATTGAATTGGCCGTCGAATTTTGACGGCCCGTGTTTCCTCGTGCTGGACGGGCGTGGTACGCGTAATAATAGCGCGTCAACTTTTCTGATCGTTTCCACATTACATGCCGCTTAACCGGAGCGGCCGCGATCCCATCGGCGGAGCAGAGCAATTGACGGCAATGATGCTGGGCAGCTAGGGTCTCTGACGAGCGGCACGTCTGCGATATCGGTTTGCGCTAACGATTTGGCAGGGCAGAGTTCCGTCTCGCGGCTCGCCGACTTTTGCTGCCCGCTCATTGTAACGGTCGCTGATCATGGTATTTACTTACCACTTCGCTGGTGCATCACAGGCGGAAATGTGCCCAGACGGGCCCCAGTAATCGTGACGGTCGCTGCCAATAACGAAAACGGCCTCTCTTCTCTATCCGCGGCTCGTCATAAGTTCCATGGTTGGCCGTGGCCCCAGTAAGTACTTGGTCCCGTTGTGCATCTGCGCCTGCCTGTGTAGCTGTGATTGTCAGGGAGTACGAGGCGCCGTGTCCCATTAAACGTGCCTTGTACCATGGGAAAAACTAAGAGCTCCTCCAAAACGGCTGCTAGCTTGCCGTTATTCACGGGACGTTGACAATGATGGGTTGCCGTTTTTTTTGTTGACAGGTGTCATGACGGTAAACGCCCCAGCGTCCCTTGGGTCATCTACTTTGTTTGTTTAGGCGAAACTTGCGCAAAAATGCTGCATCATGACTGCTCGGTGACGAAGAACTTCTTGGATTTGATGAAATGTATCAGCTAGTCCTTTTTTGAAGACCTTGGGCAGTTTATTAATTAGTGATGAGCTTCTAGAAAGATCCGCCCAAGCCGTTGCCGACCGGAGACAAGACAAAGCGGGTCGGTCGCCCACGACTTCTCAGCTCTTGGAGCTTCGCCTCCACCACCCACCACGCAATGACGGACGTACAATAACCAGGGTCCCCTCCAAACTCCAATACCTTTCTTCTAACTTTCTGCTCCTACATCCACTACTTGTTGCTTTCTCTCGTATTTGTGCTGCTAGTAGAACAGAACATGTGCTAGAACTTGCTGCATACGCCACCACCTCTCGACGTTGCATTTCCTACCCCACGAAAGCAAGCCCAATCCCCTCCAGCTGCCCCAGCTTCCGTCAACGAACGAACCAGCACACACACGGAAAACTACATGCTACCGACAGCCAAGCTACACGTGTACTTTTACTGATCCAATCGAGGATATCTTTATATACTTTTGTGAAAGGAATACAGCGCGACGCAGACATGTCGCGTGCGCTCCAGCTCAAGGAGGAAGGCAATCGCCTCTTTCAAAGCGGCAACTACGTCGGCGCCGAGAGCCTCTACTCACAAGCGTACGTCGTCATCCTGTCCCTCGCCTCTCCGTCGTTTCCCTCATCCGCTAATGTGCCGCGTGCACCCAGCATCATGGAGGACCCTAAGAACCCCGCGCTCTATACCAACCGCGCCATAGCCCGCCTTAAGCTCTCCCTCTGGGACTCCGCCATCACCGACTGCCAGTCCGTGCTCGCCCTCCCCCCCACCGCCACCGGCGCTCCCGGTGCCCTCCTCAAGGCCTACTACTACATGAGCCAAGCGCGTCTCGCCCTCGACGACCCCGATGGTGCGCTGTCCGCCGGCCTCACCGCCCACGCCCTCTGCGCCGCCTCCAACGACAAGTCGCTCGCCGCCGTCACCGCCGCCGTACTGCGCGCGAAAAAGGCGCACTGGGAGCGCCGCGAGAAGCGCAGGGTAAGGGGGGAGCAGGCGCTGGAGAGGAAAATGCTTGAGCTGCTGAGGGCGGACCTCGCGGCGACGGCGGCGGAGGAGGAGGAGGTAGACGAGGATGAAAGAGCCGCGGTGGAGGAGGAGGCCAGGGAAAAGGAGGAAAGGCTCAAGACGGTGTTTGAGCGGTCGAGGAAGCTGGCGGGTGAAGGCCTGCGCGAGGTGCCGGACTGGGCGATTGATGATATTTCGTTTGGCTTCATGGTAGATCCGGTCATGGTGAGTTTCTTTTCCTCCCGATGCGCAGTTTATGGATAGAGGACGTGCTAATTCTTGACCGCCGCTGTTGCAGACGAAAACGGGCAAGTCGTACGAGCGCGCATCCATCATGGAGCATCTCCGACGACATCCCTGCGATCCGCTGACGCGAGAGCCCCTCGTCGCGTCCGACCTGAGGCCGAATATGGCTCTGCGACAGGCCTGCGAAGACTTTCTCAAGGACAATGGCTGGGCCGCCGACTGGTAATCCGCGGGTTTCAAAAAAAAAAAAAAAAAAGCATTCATGTCTTCTTCTTCTTCTTCTCCTTCTCGTATATACTTTTCCCATCGCGCACACGCACAAGCGACATTTACACACAGCACACTGCATACATTCTTTGTTCAGAAGTAGAATCATCAAGTCATTGTAATACATACAAGCGTTGCTTCCCCTTCTGTTCGTTGCTCTTTTCACATGAGCCCTCGTCTATCCCCGTTAACACCAGTTGCGTGCGATTCAGTCATAAAGACGTTGCAAACCCTGATAACCCAAAAGGAAAGAAGAATCGAGATAAAAATGCAGATATCTTGTTCTTCTTGGAATTCAACCCGATCTGAAAAATGCTGTTTCATTACCGAAAGAGCGCAATTGTCCATCCATGCAAGACAGTTCAAGAAAAGGAAGAAAAAGAAACAAAAAAGGTACGCAGCTTACATGCGCATCAGTAGCTCGCTTAGACAGAAAAAAAAAAAGAGTCATTATCGACATTCCTTAACCAAGGACCGCAGGTTGCGCCAAAACAATGCAAGGTCATGCTTCTCCATCTTCTCGTTCAGTGGGCTCAAACAAAGCCCTTTTTCTGCGGGTCATCATCTTTGTAGTCGTTTTCCTCCTCGCCGCTTCGCGTGCCGTCTAATTCCTTGACAAGCCCCAGACGCTCCTCTTCAGTAGTGTCTGGCGTCTTGCGGAAGACGCGCTGAAACGAAAATTGGCGGCGAGCCGAGTGCGGCGGCGGCGTCGGCGGCGCTAGGCTCGTGCCGCTGCCCGCCGACGCGCCCCGGTAGGCCGTGTCCCTCGGAAAGACGTGCTCGCGTGTCGCGCCATAGTACGAGCCCGCTTCATCGTCGTTGTTGGCCTTGGGGAGGACAATTTCCGTCAGCGGCACGGGGCGGATGCCTGGGCTCCGCGTGCGGCCAGACTCCTCGTCACCGTAAGACGGAGGCATGGTCGCATTGGTCCGAGAGCGTGCTCGGATGGTGCCGACAATGCTGGAGAACATGGTGCTGGGACGTTCTTGCTCCTCCATGTCCTCGTCGGTCGGGAACGCAGACATGCCCAGGGGCGGGTGGGGGCTGGGAGGAGGCGGCGTAAACGGCGCGGGACCGGGTGAGGTAACGGAGCGTGTGCGCGTGCTCGAGACTAGGGTTTTGCGTCGACGTAGTCCATCCCACTCAAACTGGGGCTGGCCGTCTTCTGTAATCGGCTGGAGAGTGTCTATCGACTTTTCTTCGCGCAAGCGCTCCAGTTCTCTCTCCTCCATCCTTTGGCGCGCTTGGGAGATTCTGCGCACGATTGCTGCAGTACCACGAATGGCGTCCGCCTTGGGCTCTGTCTCGGGCTGTTCTTGCTCAGCAATCGTCTGAATCTGATCGAGGTCACCGCGGAAGACGGCCGTATCCGGAACATCCTTGGCTGATTTGGACAACTGTAGCAACACAACACCAGAGCAAATGACGAGGAAGCCCATTACTATTGTCGCCAGATCCCTACCTGGTGCTTTGAAGCCCCGGAACAAGACGGCAGATGTGATGATGGTGGTACTTGTAAAGTAGACGTAGTAGGTGGGAGTTACCATGGCGGCGTTGAAAAGATTGAGCGCTTTCTGTGAGAAAAGTTAGCCAAGGGGACATGAGGCGGCGCTGCAAAGACTGACATTGAGGTAAATGATTTCGGCGAGCAGGGTGCAGACGACAAAGACAAGCAGGACCCATAGGAACCAGTGCTTGTACTCTGGCTCTCCACCAATCCAGGCAATGATGGATGCGCCGAGACCTTGGGTTGAAACGACACTTAGACCGCCGACCCAACTGCAGATGGAGATGTAGACGAGCATGTTCTTGTTGCCCCATCTGGGACCGGCATACCAGGCGGTGATGACGGAGCCGACGAGGATGATGCCGGCATATGTGAGAAAGCCAGGCGTGATGGCGAACTGTTGCATCTGCTGAATGTTACCAACAGACGACGTTTCGGGGGCATGGAGCACAATGACGACGGAGCCCACTATGCAGAGGAAACAGGCAACCTTGCCGACAACACTAAGTCGTTCTTTGAGGAAAATGGCGGACAGGACGGTCGTGATGACGACGGAGAGTGCGCCGAGGGGCGTGACGAGGAGGGCGTCAGTGAAGGCGTATGCGACAAAGTTGCAAATCTCGCCGAGAATCATGAGTGTCATGCCAGCCCACCAGTAAAAGTTCTTGAGGTAGCCATAGCCCTCGCCAGCGACCTCATTATATTTTTCGTTGGCTCTGAGGAGTCCGACTTTTTTCAAGACAAAAGAGACGCCAATGAGGCAGCCAGAACTAATAGCCAAGCTGATGCCAATAGCCTTGAAGGAAGCCGGCCGCTGCTTGGAGCCGCCCCCCAAGCCGGATCGAGCGACGATGTGGTTGATGTCGACATTGGGGAGCGCGCCGGGTACAAAGGGTTGATAGGCGGCGGTTGCGGCGCCATGGTCGTACATGGTGTTGAGCGAGTGTCTAGTTCGTCGACTTGTGTCGTTGGGGGAGTGGCGGAAGGAGGGGGATGTTGGAAGCTAGGTCGACGGGTGCAACATGGGCGACTTTTTGTATGGGAGTTGATTGTGAGGTATGCGATGCGACAGACGACAGCTGGCGAGGCTGCGGTTCAAAGCTCCGGGTCGCAGGATGAGACAGTGCAGAGGAGATGGAGGGCCGGGAAAGTTGTATGTATGCAACAAGATGCAATAGGCAGCACGAATTCTCGTTGGATGCTGGCGGGCGGTGGGTGGCTGTCGAGCAAAAGGAGGCTTAGACGGAGGAGGGCTATTTTGGGCCGCAGGAGGCGTCGTGGAGGTGTGGTGCCGAGAAGCGTCGGTGAAAGCAAGTGGCTGCGAAGAGCAGAGCGCGGCAGGCAAAGGTAGGTTTGCGGCGATGCGGTTGCAAATTTCTTTTGGTCGAGAGTATAATCGTCGGGCAGACGAGTTGTTGTGCCGATGGAGAGAGAGGATGGAGGGAATGGCCAAAAAAAAGAGGCGGGAAAGAAAACAGAGCCGCTGCGATAACAGAAGTGCGGTATAAGCAGGGAAGTACCTAAGGAAGTGAAGAAACAGGCTGCCAACACCAAGTACCTGGCACCTGGGCAAGCTACCTAGGTACCCGCTGGAAGTTGACTGCGTCATGCATTTTGGGCTTAGCTTCAGTGGCTCCAGGTACCTGCTGAAGCCCATGGCTGGGTCACCAGCCTACTGTACTGTAGTCTGTACAGCCTACCTACAGATCGCCTCCAGGCTCTATTTCGGGCACTGTAGATCATTCTGTGCAGTTTCGTAGGTCAAGAAGAGGGCGCAGCTTGAGACTATAGGCGCCACAAAGCCTGTCTATTGGAGGTCGGCGCCAGCGAGGCTCTTTGGCTCGAAGCTTGTTCCATCACATGTGGTTCCCAGCAGGGGCCCATTATTAGCGTCGCGTTGGAGAACTTAAGTTAAGCTCGAGAAGCAGGGAGTTACCTTGCAACGTCTCTCAACCAATGACAGCTTTCTCGAGCCGCCGGCTGCAGCAGAACCAGTCACAGGCTAGACTCTTCCCGACAAGATTTGTTTCGCTTATTTTTCTGGCATGTTTTGGCCATTATTCGAGCTCTTTCTAAGTTTCTTGGTTATTGTCCGATCCCTGCCGAGGCCTTTTGCACCAGCTGCCATTCATGATTCAATCCATTGTTCAGTGGGTTCCAATATACAGAGATGAAGGCACTGGTCCTGGCGCTAGTGTCCCCAGTGGTTGCCTCGGGTACGTACCCTCTTGTAACAAACCCTTATTGTGTCACAGCTAAAACGCCGTTTCTGTCGATCTATCCGTGTACTTGGTGGAGCCCTGACTGCAGTAGCGCAGCCACATACATCTCCACATTGTGGCGTCACCTTGCCTCAAGCCAACATTTGCTGAGCATGGGGATTTCAGAGGCAAAAAGTAATGGCTAATAAATGACAGTCCCTTTGGAAGTTGCTGCCATGTCTGCCACATCTCGTATGGTTTCGCGCACCTCGTAGTGCTCCACTGTGTCAGTATCACCATCACAACAGCCCAGGACCACTAAACCTTTGTCCATCATCTTTTGTGGCAAACGCCCACTCAGCCCATAAATATATGCAATATTCACAACCCCAAAAAGCTCAAGAATATGCACGTAGGGTTGAGTGCCTCGCTTATGAACTGTAAGAGGATGACCCACAAAATGCCATGTGAAAATTCTGGCATAAATACCGTGCAGGCGCTCTTTCAATACAATTTCTGTTTGTACCAAACCAACCCGCGTCTCTAAAGATCAACTCCCAGCACTACCGGATCAGCGAATCCGATATCACCGTTGTTGGACATGACAAAATCAGGCGCCATACATGAATCTGGGTTTTACTCTCCTTCTATTGGTATGCTAGTCCGGTACCTGTTCTGTTCATCACATCAGAGCCTGGCTCGCCCATCCCATGTTCAGCCGAGTCACCACAATCAGCCTCGAGGAAGTGCCCTGTTGCATTTTATTCAGCCCTAGTTTCGCCATTCTCTATTAGTCGTGGAAAAGAACTCAATTTTGGTCAGGAAATGATGGCTTTGTAGAAATGCAAGCCATTGTGCCGACCTGTGATACCCTGATGACGACTAGTCAATTGCGACCACGGATCGGCGGAAGCGGCAGAAGAAGCTGTGAATTTCCCTATAACCTCTTCTTTTTCATAGCGCTTTTGAATTACTTGACCGCTAGAGGTTGCCTTTGACTTGTTTCGGTTTCCTGCTTGATGCTGGAGTGGGCAGGTTCCCCTTCAAGCCACCACTTGCATTCCTGTTCTCGTCATGTGAGAGTTTTAATTTACCTTCCGAGCTCCTTTTGACAGCTGATGAGTGCCCTTCATTACGATGACGTCAATATCAACGATCGCCAATCTGGGTTCGTTTATGAGCCTTTTGGTTGCAGCCTCGGTGATGTGGTAGACGCGCTTGTCATCGATACGCAAGCAGCCCCTGTGATTGATTCCCGTAAACTCGGGAAAATCCACCCCTGTGCGTGCGCCATAAACATGAATGGCTTCCCGTGTTTTGCTCAGAAAAGCCGAATGGTTCGTTGGATGCGCCAGCTGGGTCACCGCGCGACGCCGCCATTGGCGAGAGCCCTCGACGCGGGACGCGCCCACTGCACTCATTGTGAGACAAGCTCTCCCTCCAACTCCAAGGGACCAAGTTCCAACACTCGGGCTTCATCCCGGTCATGGGGCTCCGGGACTTGGTTGGCACGGAAGCCGACTGGCTCGAGCTGGTCCGCGTCGCAAACATGACAAGGCCGTATTCAGGCTTGTGCCAAGACAGAAAAAACGGCATGATTTTGAAGAGACGTTTTGTAATCTCATGTGGATTTTGCATGGTGAAATCCTCAAGTTATACAGTATGAATGGAAGGAACATGTTGCTGACGGAGAGACAAGGGCGGAACAAAACCGGTGCGACTATGTATACACTGATATTTTTTCTTTGTCAATAGAAACCTAACTTTTCAATGGTAGTCGACAAGTTATTACATGTCTGTTCAAAAAGAGCCTCCTTTTTTTTCTAGATTGCCACCTTGTTCTTTGTGCTTCTCAGGACTGATAATCTGCGCAGCCAACACTATTCAACAACTGTCAAAACCGATCAGCAAGCCAAGATAATAGAACTAAATGAATTGCCATATCTTCTTGACCTGTTTCATCGTAAACTCGGGCTCGGTTAACCTAAGAAAATCGGAAAAATAGTTCACATTTGTTGTCCAGACGAAGCGCAACGTCATCTCCTGCGCCCAACTCCATTTGTGAGGAGGGACCAACAGCGTGCCTATCGCGCACGCCAAATCCGACGCAAGTCGCCTCGACAAGCCCTCTTTTGTCAACATTGTCTTGACCCAACAAGGCGGATTACTCGCTGTGCATTTTACGCTAGTGTCCTATTTCACCGCGCGGCGGGCTGTGTTGTCGAGCCATGTAAGTGATGCCCACGATACGGGAAACGGTTGCGATCCCATGTTTGTTTGCTGTGCACCTGCCAAACGACAAAAGAAAGATACTAGGAGGATATCAAAAGGCGGCAGTCCCCTCGCGCTGGGCAGTTAGTGCGTCACACTACATCTCAAATCATCCTCTCCCGCCTGCCCCTTCAGATAAAATGAGTTCATCACCGGAACTTGCCCAAGATTGGCGCGGGCATCCTCGCCAAGATGCACAAGTTGTATAACCCAAACGGCTTCACCAAGAGGTACACACTTTTCTTCCTCTGGGTTCGTCTTTTCCGGCGCCATGCTCGGCTTCTGCCTCGCCCGGATGATGGATGTACCCTCGACTTTTTACGGCGTTCTTTTTTGCTCCCCCCATCCATCCCCAAGGGCATCAACCACGCCGGCGCCTGGCGAGTGCTTACTGGTACACCACCTACGACGTCTATTGCGCCGGCATCAAGATGCATCATCTGTATGCCGTGATCCCCGCTGGCGTCTTGGCTTGCGTCCAGTTTGTGTGTGTGCCCGTTGTCCGCCACAGGCTAATGCTCCTGCACCGCATCAACGGCTACATTGACGCAGATGCTGAGCCTCGTGGGCGTTGCGGGCGCCATCATGATTGCGGGCGTGGCTTTTGGCGGCGACCTTGCCATTCAAGACGTGGTTGATGTCTTGGCCCTCATGTTTGTCGGCTCCTCTCTCTCGCTGGCCACAGCCATCGTCATATCGTTGGGCGGTGGTCAAGACGCTCATTACCAACCAAAGCTCTGTCGTGAACTCGCCAGCTTTCTAGATACCACGGCACTGCTACCGGCATATCCTGACTGCGCCTCTCTCGATGCTTGGGTCTTGGTCAAAGCAGACATCACTAAAGGACCTGAGCAAAAAGCTGTTGCTATGAATGTGAGCTTCGGCATGGCTGTCTGGCTCGCTGTCACTATTCAGGCAATTGGTATGGAAGCTTAGTGGGTTTATTCATCGATACAGTGTCGCTTTAGGGTTTCAGGACTGAAATTTTCAGCTTCAACTTACACCCGGCGAAACCCGGCGTCTCCCAGATATTTCCCTACAGAGACAGGCCGAGGCCAAACTCAACGCTTCGTCCGAGACTGCACTTTCGGATGGTTACAGGAGGAACGTTGAACGTGTGTTGAAACTATACAAATGACGACTCCCGACAACGAGGGGAACCTGATGGGCTCTGAGCCACTGCTGCGGGATACCCCGGCTTACACACTGTTATCACAATTTTACTTGGCAACATCACGACGAGTTGATGGACTTCGCTGCATCTTTAGCGCAAGGCGTCGCATCGTCATGGTCCCTACATACCACAGCCATATATACTGCCATTTATCGTCTACCGGCTCAGTCGAAATGACCAAATATATTGACTCGAACTTGCTCATGGGCACAGCGGGTACAATCCCCATCACCAGGCTCCTCTGATGCAGTACCCGACATCTGCCGCGCCGTCCTCCAGCAGTTTGGCAACCGTAAATATCACATCTATTCGAGATTGGCTTCCAACACTGCCGCTCTTCTTGACCAACACATCTACCCGCAAGTTCTAGCCGACGCAGGGGGCAGATCGCCTAC
The DNA here is from genome assembly GCA_037289395.1 of Beauveria scarabaeidicola. NCBI lineage: Eukaryota > Fungi > Ascomycota > Sordariomycetes > Hypocreales > Cordycipitaceae > Beauveria > Beauveria scarabaeidicola. Next base: position 48,603 of record JAEIJG010000011.1, on the reverse strand, counting down.
GTACATTCCAAAAGCACGACTTCAACGTAGACGACGTCCACTTCACCTCTGGCGAGTCATACACCAAACACGATGCCATGTGATGAACCAAGAATGCAAGAAATACCTAGACATTGAAACTAGTACGTACATACTGTGCGAATCTCATACTTTCATAGGATTGGCATTCCGCCTTCCGTTCTCTTTACTGTGATTCTTGAAGCACTGCGGCTCCCTACTGTAGCGCAATCTTCTTCTCGCCAGTCGAGGGTGTTCGCACGAACGGTTCCAAAGGAAAGACCTCATTCTCCGCCTTTACACCCGCATATACGCGATCCCAGAGACGCTGCAGCGGCTGGGGCGTCTTCCACGCCAGCTCCTCGTCGCGCAGCCAAAGTCGGATGAGATGGCGCCTTGTGTTATTCAGTCAGCCGTGTGGTTTCCTTTTGCATGGGCAAAAAAAAAACTTACTGCTTCTCGGGCGAGTCTTTAAAGGAGCCGCGCGCGTGAAAGATGCTCAAATTATTGACAAACTGAATGTCGCCGGCCTGAAACTCGAGCGCGACGGCACTCTTCTCGGCCGTAAAGTGCAGCGCGTCGAGCGCCTCGGCCTGCGCCTCGGTAATGGGCGGGATGTCGGCGCTGCGCGGCAGTCCCCAATAGCCGGTAAACGAGCGGCGCGCGTACTGGATAATGAGGCGCTCGGGGGCATCGCCGTCGGCTGGCTGGTGGTAAAGCAGCGGCCGCGCCGAGTAGCCCGGCGGGCCCGACTTGCCAAACCTAGCACAAACAACAATATTAGGGTTACGCTCTGTTCTAGACAATGGACCGGAAAAAAGAAACGCTGCTTTCAACTTACTCGTCATTGTCCCACGGCTCCGACAGCGTCTTGATCAAGTCCGGCCTCGTCGCCGCCAGCTGGTTGTACACGTGCCAGCTGCTGGCGAGGTAACTCTCGCCGCCCTCGGCCGCCTCGGCGAGCGCAAACAGCGCAATGACATCGCCGGCGTCGGTGTGGAAGACTTGCTTCTCCGTCGTGTACGCCGGCGCGCCAATCTTGTGCGGGTCGACCTCGGCCGTCAGGTCCTTGATGTGCGCGAGCGCCACGTCAGCCGGCCTGCCGTCAAAGCTGCTGTCCTGGCGGCCGCGGGCCGGCGCCACGTGCGCGGCGAGTCCGGCGTACACGGCAATGTTCTCCTCGCGCGTGTACTTTTCCACGGGGATGCCGCGCACAACCTTGAAGCCGTGCCCGTTGTGAATCTCCCGAGACACGTCGCGCAGCACGGCGTGCAGCGTCGGCAGGGGAAACGTGTCTTGTGTAATCTCGCCGATTGGCTTCCCGAGGCCTGTTTCTAGTGTAAGCACAAGTTGGGCGTCTCTTTCTTGTCTTGTTCAGAGCGATGCGAGCACTTACTCTTGAAATGCTTCAGGGCGCCGTCAATCTCGGCCACGTCACTCTCGCCAAGTCGATACCACCATTGGTATTCATCTGATACCGTAGCACCATCCCAGACGAGATCAGACTGAAGCTTTGCCGGAAAACCGTCCGGGAGCGTCTTGACCAGCTTTCCGCCATCCACGTGCCGCTTTGCTCGAGCTTGATATGTGTCCCAGTTTGGTGCATACGCGATATCCGGTTGGCCGTTCGGGCCAGCAGGAAAAGTAGGCTTCAAAGTAGCAGCTGCAGCCATTTTTTCTCTGTCAACTGAATGGCAGTGACTACCTCTGATATTATTTTGAATAAGCGATGTCTCGAAGCGTGCAGTTGATAACCTGCGACGTAACTATATAAGTACCATCAGTCGCATGGCGGGATGAAATGGCGCTATCACGCAATACCCCAACCACATGCGAAACGGCTCACTGAGAGCACCCATCAACGAAAACCTAGAATTCGCCATGCGGCAGTTTATAAATCAAAACTGACGCAAATCAGCTCATCTCGCTTCCCCGCATTCCCCTGGCCCAAATCGTGAATGTGCGAGTATGCAGCTATTTCGGCCAGAGGTGCCCGGCACGCGCATCGTCCATCTTCGTCTTCCTTCAAAACATTGAATGGATAGTGTCAGAATTCTTGATGCAATTCGTGGCTAATGTCAATTGTGTGTCTCCTTTGTCATGCTCGCCTGCGTTGCATTGACCATATCGCAACGGATTCATGCCGTCTATATGATGAGAAAAGATGGCACATTCGAGATTTCCATCAGACCTCTTGACTATTTTCAGAAGCTAGTCCCCCCCAGAGTTAATATGTACACGTGGTCAAGCTTGGTTGCCCATTTTGGCAAGACGAGCACTCCTGCGAGTGGCCCTAGCGGAAGGCACGTCTCTTGGACTCGGAGTTGCCCCTTCGCCGGCAGCACCTCTTTTGGGCTTCTTCAGCTGGGATTCCGGATTGACTTGGTCATTCTCTTCGCGCCGCCTCTTTCGAGTCTCGCTCCTCTTTTCCAGGCGAGAGCGCTCCGCCGCCTTTGCCTGTTTGGCTATTTCCGATTCCAAGAGACGTGCCTCCCGGACAGCCCATTTAACTCGATGTCTTTGATAGTATACAGCTGCCCGAGCGCGTTTATAACGCTCTGTTTGTTGAATAAAGGTACGAATGGCCGTTTCGCTCGCGTCCTGGTCAGCTTTTGTTGCTCTGTCTGGACGACCCGCCTTGGCGTTCGGGTGACGTTGTCTCGCAGTAATCTCCGCGTCTCTAGCAGCGAGGAGGCGCCAGGAATTGATGAATTGTGACTCCAAAAAGTCTGCCGTGGCAGTCCACTGTTCTAGAAACCATTTCTCAAAGTTGAGATACTCGAGCCAATTCGTCCAGGCATCCTGTTGATGTGGATTCTTTCGTAGTTGCAGACGTCGTGTGAAGCTATAAGGCTCAAGACGGGATTCTACTGCAGCTCTATAAGCTGAAAATGGTTGGCCGTCGGGCAGCTGCCGAGCCTCGGGAATATCTTGCCACATGCGGCGTTCAATGTCGTTGAATTCAGGTCGACATGCCCACAATTCATTACCTGAGTCGACTGCCCTGCGCCTGTAAGACTCAATGTAGGCAGAGACTTCTTCATCAGTCTCATCGAGTCCTCGGTTTATCCACTGGGACTTCCGAAAGAACCACCACTGCCTGAACTGCCTGGAAAAGACTGACCGGATCTCATCGGCCCCAGTCACGGTGTCTGGCTCGTCGGTGAGCCAGGAAATAATTGGGCGATACCTGGTCGCTGGCTCGGCGGCGATATGAAGGAGTTCCTGAATCGAGCAGACAGGACGGCCACCATCTTCAATGAGACCATGATAGCAGGCGTTTTCGAACGATCTGCCAGGAACACCCAGCGGCGTCTTAGGTGATTCAGTGGGTAAGCGTCGAGGTTCAAAGGCTGTGGAATCATGCAGCTGATCAGCCAAGTTGGCCAAGCGCTCATGAAGCTCGTCGACTTGGTGTTCTATTCGCGAAACCGCTCGACTGGCCAGCAGTGTCTGTTAGATGGGGTTGGAATGTTGAAGTTTCAATGCAGCAATGCGCTCGTCTCACTTGACTTTTTCTGAGAGCTCATCTTTTTGAGCTTTGGAGAGTTCCATGAGGCCGTCGACGGACGAAATGTTAAAGCCCTCGTCAGTTTTGACCGACTTCAGGAACAGGGCCAGCTGCGCGTCATCGTATGCGAGAAGCTCCGTGGCAGTAACGACAACATTTTGAGCTTGGTCTGGGGAAGTGGGCATTCTAAAGATGGTAATGAGCTCTGCGACTCGGGAAGGTCGCGATGAGGATGGCGGCGCGAACTGCGAGTAACAGAGCCAGAAGGTGAAGGTGCGAGGAGGCGAGGAATACGAGGATGCGCCTCCCTCTTTATTTTGGGTATCTTGCAGCCGCCATGCTTACCTAGGTACTGGACCCTCTGTTCAGCAATCAAGGTACCACCGTACCTTACCGCCTTGCCAACTGCAACTTGCAGCGTACAAGCGGTAAAAGCAAGGCTGGTCCCGTTGGGCAACGGAGCGCGTGAATTATAAAGTCAAGTTTCGGGATTGGTTATTGCTAATTGGCCTCGAAACCCTTCTTTTATGAAATTCAGTTTACACGTACCACCCTGCCAACCGCAACCTGCAGTGTACAAGCGGCAAAAGCAGGTTGGTACCGTTAGACTGACGATGGCATGAAGAATAAAGTCAAATTACGGAAATAGACATTGCTAATTGGCCTGGAACCCTTTTTCAAGGCATTCAGTTTCCACTTCTTGCCGACATGTCGAGATTCAATTTGACAGAAGACGTGATAAAATATTTGGGTCATGATTTCTGGCAGAGTAGGTACCTAGGTACTATTTAGGCTATTTATTGGTCAATGGCAGGTTTTGGCAGCGACGTTGAGTGGGTCTCGGAGAACAGCATTTGATTGAGCCAACCTCGCTTCCAAGGGCTAGTCTGTATTTATCCGTACAATCTTTATCCATTTGACTGTGGAGGAGGAGCAAGCGGGTAGCTTGCAGGGATCATGTCGAATCATGTAGCTTAAAAATTCAAGGTACATTTTGTTTGTATGAAAATAAGCCTAGAGCAGAAGTACTGTGGCGCATGTAAGTACTAGGGTTTACTTCTGATAAAGGTTTTCAGGCACATCGATAAGCGTTATCTACTCCGTAGTAGCTTTTAGTTTTTTCCCTAGTGGGGCTAGTGACCTGCTTGCTCCTCCTCCACGGACCACAGTCAAAGGGATACTCTTTACCTTTGATTGACCGCCACTTTGCTTTGCTCTGCCGTCCGAGCCGTCGGGCCGTTGCCTGGAGGCTGGTGCCCACTAACATTACCCGTAAACTGAAAAACACAGAGCCTGAGGGGGAAAAAGTGCGAGAAGCCAGCCTTTCCCACAACCATTACTTTAGCAGACCCAAAACGTACCAGTGTTGCAGATAAAAGGAAGAGAACCAAGCCAACGAAGAAAACGACTTCCTCATCACCAATCGCCGTCAGGCGTGGAACCCCAACCGTCTATACAGTATCCGTACAGTGCGAGTACTCACAGGCACAGTGTCTTCTCTACCAAGTACACAGGAGTGCATGATAATTCGACATGCAGCTTGACCCCTTTTCTCAAGGCAAGGCGCCCTCTGATGATGCATGTTCGAGCAGCTTCAATTACGCCTACACCTGAGAGCAGCTACTAAAAAAAAACAACGCGTAAATAGACCTGCCAGAACCACTGGGAACAAGTCGGCGCTTATAGTCTTTTGTCAGTCGTGCTGAGAGTTCCAATAGAAACTCTATAAACATTAGTATTTCGTTACAGGCAGCCAAGTAGGTAGTAGGTACCTTATTAATTAGACCCGACTGTGGCTGCAGTAATAGAACCCCGCGTAGGCAAGCGGTTAAATAGCAGGCATGGCCTATATTTACCGGTACTCTTAGCAAGCCAATCTTACGGGTACATGCTTATCGTTTATGAATCACAAATTATTCACAATCAATATCCCCGGGAGAATATCTAACTATTCCTTGAAATTCCACTTTGACGCGCCGCCGTTGCCCACCGGGCCCGCCAGGCTGCAGCTGGAGACGACTTGGCTGGCTGGCAAGCCTCCAACAGGCTACAGCTGCGCCTGGTTGCCGCCCATTCAACTTTTGAGTAAGGAGTAAAACCAGGGAATCTACTCTTTACCCTCCCCCTACTCAACTCCCAAGACCCCCGCACTTTGCTTCTCTTCCCCTTCAACTCGTTCACATGCCCTCTCGAGAAAACACAATGGACAGCTTCGACTTCGACTTCGATTATTATGATGATGATATCATTTTAACCTTGATTCCCGCTGATGGCTGTGGACACTGGGGTGCTGACTGGACAACACGACTACCTGAAAATGAACCGTTTCTGCGACGTGCCCCCGGCCAAAGTATCCCAGGCGGGGTCGCCCAAAAAGAACAAGATGGGGCAGACTCAGATGATCGAAGTGAACGAGACAAAACGAAGCCGCTAGTAGAGCCGATTTCCCCTCCTAGCGCGCGTTGCCTCGTTTTGAGGTTTAGCCAGGGTTGCAAAACGAACGCCGGTATAATCGCCGGGTCTAGCTGGGAACATGTCGATTTGTTACTCCCGCCCTTGACCGGGGTCAGCAAAAAGCACATTGCTTTCACCTTCGACAGAATGAATATGCCAGTCGCGAGAGATCTCGAGACTACTCTTGGAACGAGTGTCATGTATGACGGAGAGAAGCGCGATCGAGTGTCGGGCTTTGACTGGTCGTTAGTCGGTCCCAGCATCGCCGGGAATAGCCTGCCCATCCTTGACATCTCAGAAGACGTTAGGTTCAAGGTCAAAGTGCCCAGGCGCGACTTTTCCTCTCCCGATTATGTCGAGAAAGTGAACAAGTTTCGTCAGGGCACGGCTGACCCCGCGAAGCTGCTCGCCTCTCTCAACATTCCTACAGCAGGGGGCACGCTAGTCCATACAGGCCAGCAGAGTCCGTCAGACGGCCGAAAGTCAGAGGGTGTCTTCCACATAAAAGAACTTGGTCGGGGCAGTTTTGGTGTTGTCAAGTACTACTGGAATGTGACAACAAGAGACGAATTTGTTGTAAAGACGCCCACCTCGCACATGGCCATCGACAGAGACAGCTGGAAAAGAGAGGCCAGTATTCTGAAGAAACTTTCTCATGTTAGCACAGAGATCTTGGCAATATTATGCTCCTGCACACGAGCTGATCAGAAGATAGAAGCATATCGTCGCGCTTCAGGAGGCGACTTTCGATCCATTTCCCCGGCTGCAACTAGAATACATTCCTGGAGGCTCTCTCACTTCGAGTGACAGGCTGAGCGAGCGTCACGGAGCCCAAGTCCTCAGCCAGCTATCGTCAGCTTTGGACTATCTACATACTCTAGAACCTCCCATCAGTCACCGTGATATCAAGCCCGAGAACATTCTTGTTGTCGAGAGAACAGTAGACAACATCTATGTCAAGTTTGGCGACTTTGGTCTCTCCAAAGAGTCCGAGCAGCTGATGACCAACTGCGGTACTCTGTTATGGTCAGCACCAGAAATTTTTCGCAAACACGCTGATCCCGTGGGGACCAGAGATGAAACATACACTGTTGCAGTTGACACATGGTCGCTTGGAGTAGTCGTCGGTGCTCTATCATTTGGTGGGCTCCCAAGATGGCGACATGAATACAGGGACGGCGCCGAAAGTTGGGTGCGCAAAGTCCGCCAGTATTTCGTGGAAAAAAATGGTATCAAGCATAGCCAACTTCTTGGGTTGCTTCTTGACAGAATGATAGTTCAGGATGGAGCGATGCGGTCGTCAGCGGGTTTTATCCATCGCGAGGCGGAGAGGATCTTGGGGCTCACACTCAGCAGCGAGGTCTATGACGGGGAAAGTGAAGGCGCGGCGACTCCCAGGCCGCGTAACATGGATGGGGCACTCACGCCCCGTCCCGCTGTCAACAGTGACTCGGACAAGCAGGTGAAGCGTATCCTGCAGGCAGTGGAAGCCCTGAATGATGGTGTTGACGAAAGCCATTTCTTTGGAAGCAAGGATGCGTCCGGAGAGACTGTGCCACTAGACACTCTGGGCCTTGCGATTGAACTGAGCCAAGCTTTTGAGGCACAACGGTCCTGTTTACCGGGATCAGGTTTGTATCAGTTGTCGTTGGTCCCCGAGAGCCCAAAGACGGCGAGTATCCCCCGAACACACTTGGGTGGAGGGTCGAAACTGAGCGCTGCTGAGAAAGGCATGCCTATTGAAGCATCTGTCATTGCCCACTGTGATGCTGATGGAGAAATGCAGGCAAATGGAGGAGGGGTTGGGCCTATCGACAGCTCTAGAGGCGAAAACGTCAGTCACAAGAGAAAGTGGCCGAAGAACAGCAACAGCCCATCTCTATCTGCGGCCAACCGACCCGTCGTTGAGAGACAAGTTGCTGCCGCAGGAAAATGGACACGAGAGCACAAAAGGACCAAGACTGACGAGTGAGCGTTCGGGGGGAGCATGCGCAGGAATAGCAAGGCTGCGACTGTATACTCCTGAAGCGCCGGATTCTGCCTCGATTTGAATGCTTTTACATGTGGCCGTGTATGCGACTTTTGCAATATTATATCATTGAATTAGTCTATGTTAACATCTTCTACCAGGCCATACCAGGTGAGCTATTCAATATTGGATGCCCGCATTTGGCGTCATGATCCCTACCCGCCTCCCGGTCATGGCAGCCGGTTGTATGAGCTTGAACTCTTGCCAATGCGCGACTGTCGCGAGGGGATTGGCGGCAGCGGCCTGTCCGAAGGCGAGTACGACTTCCCCGCCGCGGTGAACGCGGGAACCGCAGGCGGCAGCCGTGGTGTGATGGATGGTGCCTGTCGCATAGGATTCACCGACGACATGTCCAGCGGGAACGGCCGGGAAATGGCTCTCTGCGGCACCAGGTTCTTGTTCCTGCTGGTGAAGATGTTGTTGGACAAGGGCCTGCGCTTGTAGTAGTAAATCATGACGGCGCCAAGCAGAACAACCACCAGAGCTGCGCTTCCAAGTTAGCCTACAGCACGAGGCCACTCCAAGACGAGAACGTTGCCCCGACGTACCGATACTTCCAATGACGATGCCGGCCTGGGCGCCGCGGCTCAGCCCGCCCGCGGCCGACACTCGCGTCGGCGCCGAGTCTGGTTGCTTCTCGGGGCTTTGCGAGGGTTGTATCGACGAGGTGACGGACTGAGCGGCGGTCTGCGTTCGTGAAGAGCTCGTGCGCTGGTTGTTGGACCGGTCGGGACGCGTGGCATCGGGCTGTGCGGCGGCCGGCGGCTGCTGAACCGCTCTGCTTTGGGAGGTTGGCGCCGATAGATGTGCGCGAGGCGCGGTGGTTGACGGGGATGGTGTCGTCGAGGGGGCCTGCGTAGATGGCGGCTGCGGCGCGGGTGGCGGCCCTACCAGAGTAATGAAACGCCGATCGTGGACGGCGGTGGTTGGTGATGGCGAGATGGCGGGCGGCGGGGTGTGTAGTGCAGCAGTCAACATGTCAACATCCTCATTGGTGTATTTGCCGGTCGCGGTTGGAATATTCGTGCGTAATGCTTCTGGCATGATGTCTTCCGGATCTTTCGAGTGTTGCAGCGCGGGAATTGCAATATCACGGACGGAATCCGGATTACTCTCTCGGGGGTCTCGATGCGCTTCAAGCTCGCGGTGAGTGTCTGAGACTTTTGATATCCCTCTGATATATATTAGCATCAAGCACCAGGCAAAGCGGCTCATTCACATGCCTTTTATTGGCGGTGATGCTCATAATTTGGACAGGGTAAGTTCAGCTACTGGCATTTCCCTTTCAAAGGACGAAGGTTGGCAGAAACAAGATTAATATACTTCCACCGGCGCGCTCAGATATTACTTTGGATCGCCATATAATTATGCGAGTCGATGGCAATGCAAATCTTCCGATAAAGCCCATTTTGAAACGGCTTCCGGACGCCATGATAAGTAAAACGGCTTGCTCGCTACTCAGCCAGGACCCCCCTCTTCCCCTTGTGTGTATCGTTGCGGGCATGTCTTGTCTCTGTATGAAAAGAATTTTGTTTCAAAGAGTACTTGTTTGGAGTTTTCCTCGAACGCTCTCTATTTTCTCAGCTCCGTCGGCGCGGCGATGCGTAGAGTTATGTGCCTCGGGGCGTGTGACCGAAACGCGGACGCCCTGACCCCACTACCCCGGGCGTCGCACATGGGGTTTCACGATCGTATCTTGAATCACGAGGTAAAATATATAAACTCCAAGAACTCATTATCGGCAAGTGGAGCCAGGAAACAGATTTTACCGGCCTATCTATGACGCAGTCTGTAAGGCGCCCTGTGGAAAAAAAAAAGCACATCCAGACTGTCAGGTGGCACTCGGGACCTTGACTGCCACGTTGGTGTGGTTGGCTCCAGGAGATCAGGAGGACCTGAATGATTGCCGGAACTGCCACATAATAGATTTAGAAACAGAAATCGGCCACCTGGGTTGAGCTGGAAGCGCCGTCACTGACGATCTCCGAGTCGTTGACCTGATTGGCTGGGAGCATGTAGCTTCTCTGAAATTAAGCGCCCATCTGAACACCAGTTTGGGGAGGCTGGCCATGGTCAGCCAATAAAGTAATTACAGCGCATTGTCTTTCTTTCGTTTCCGTAATGGTACGCTGTGTAGCGCCAGAGATGGATTACCGGTGAGTGCTGATGTCTATGGCGTCCATCCTGCACCGTGAATGGGTGGCTCAACAGCGCCGCCATGTGAGCTTCCGCTGGCATTTGGGACCGTCAGCGGCAAGAGCTGAATACTTGAACTTGGGGATACCCTCCTTCAAAGCTAGATATTCTCTCCTTCATTCATCTTTCTTTTTTTCCAAGTATCATTTCTGCACAACTCGACATTCCTTTGGCGTTGCATCCTTTTCATCATAATGTCGCAGCTCAAGAATGAAATCTCCTCTTCCGACTTTGAGGTCGAAGCGGAGCATCGACACACCGCGCCCAAGATTGGCGCAGTCGACACCCTCCGCGTCGGACTCACCGTGGTGGCACTGGCCGCCGGCGCCGCAGTCCTCGGTCTTGGTGCCGATACACTCGCCGTTTACAGGGCCACATCGCTCTCTGCAGACTACATGCTGCAGCTGTGGCCCGATGAGTTTGATGTCCGACCTGTCAACTCGTTGATTGCCTGCGGTGTCATTGTGCTCATTGCCAATGGCCTGGCGCTCGCTATGAGCAAGGTTTCTTTTGTGAGTAGCTCTCTGTCGAGCATGCCGAGTTTTCTTTTTCCCCATCATCTCGCTGATGATTGTACTAGGTCGGCTCCCGCTACATTGCCCGCTCGTCCGTGTCCGTCGCTGCTCCCGCCGTCGGCCTCATCGGTGCTCTGGTGGCCATGTCCATCTTCTATACAGTCAATGCATCGACAAAGGTTGATTCGATCCAGAGCTGGAGCTGCCGCTGGAGCGGCGTGCCCATGGATACGCGCCCTCATTTTGGCACCGTCTGCAGGGAGAGCAAGGCGGCCCTTACACTGGCCACGCTGCTAGTGCCTGTTGAGGCGCTCATTATTGGTGTTGCCGGCTACGAAGCTGTCCTGCTCCGTCGCATCAACCAGGGGCTTCATCATTAAAAATGGGCAGTGACCGGTTGTATATTGGCCAGACACTGCAATTGTGTGCTTGTTGACGTTTTTGGTGGCGCAGTGGCTTGTTTTGGCGCGCTGAATAGCCCGGTTTTGTGATGGAAGCCTTTCTTTTGATTTGTAGTCCTGTTGTATCTGAATGATAATAGTATTGAGCTCTCGGATCTCGCGTCATCTGACTCGGCTTCGCTTAAATGGATGATTTCATGTTACATTGCCACACTGTTTGTCGTGCAGAGTCTGGATCTGCACCACCACCCGCTCCGGGTTGAAATCAGCACTGACCCACTTGACAGAAGGCCCGTCTCCCCAATCTCAACGCTACAACATCTCCACGTCCGACTTTCATCATCACGACAATCGGGTTTCTCTGTCTTGAAACGCAAAAAGGAAATATCTCACTAGCAACTTGATCGACTCGTTGCATGAGGGAGGAGCAGCGACACCTTTAACTCGTCTGGGTCCCTCTCGCTTTCGCACGACACCACAGCACTGCCTCTGGCTGTCTTCTGGCCGCTTGTTTGAGCTTGTTCTTTGTCGTCTGGTCTTTGTCCATAACCTTCCAGCTTTACTTTGACGACACCGATATCCTTTCCGTCACCATCACCCACTCCAGTTTCATTAAATGGAGGTATGCAATTTCCCTTTCATTTGTATTGTTGGCCCCCACGCCCGAGATACGCGAGCAAGCTTGGCCATTGTCGGGTGCCTGGTAACGACGTGACGCACGGCTGAGGGCTCCAATCACAAACATACCCCAGTAACGGCATCAAGACTGCAGACCCGGCTCTCAACTCGTCATTCCCTGGCTTGTCGTACACGCATTCAATTTGCCATGCTTCTTTATTCCTTGGTCTTTGTTGCAAGGGTCCCAGTATCGCGGGGGGCAGCTCATCGCCAAGCTCAGCGGTCGCAGCCGTCAGCCATCGCACAAATTATGGTCTCTTTGGCCTCTTTGTGCTACAAACCTCGTCGCGCAATACATCGATATTGTCTAGGGTTCAGAACAACCATCATATCCGACTATATTCAAGCCCATGCGCGCGTCGCTCGCCGTCTCTCCCTTCTTGTCCCAGCATCGTCACCAGCTTCTCTTGTCACTTTGCTCTTATTACACCGGTGTTTCGTTCGTTTTTGTTTCCCACCCATCATAATGTCCCCTATTCACTCCCTTCTTCTTCGCTGCAAGCGCTGCGTGCATTCCGTCAGCCTTGCTCTACGCAAGAAACCCCCCCGCAGATCCAGCGTCGCAACAGCGGCCCCAATCACAGCCTCGGGCACACACCATATGACCACTGCACAGCTAACCCTTCAGCGAATCCACGATCAGGCTTCCGGCACTATATCAAAAAAAGATGACCTTAGGGGAGATATCATCGCTGGTATCCCTGCAAAGGGGAAACCCCGCCTACTGCTCATGGGTCAACGAAGGTCCGTACTTGTCTACACTCAAAGGCGTCCATGCTGACGCTGAAGCAGGAGCGGAAAGTCTTCAATTTCCAGCGTCGTATTTCACAAGCTTCCACCAAATGAGACATTATTCCTAGAGTCTACAGCAAGAATACAGAAAGACTCAATGGCGTGAGTCTTTGATGCGGCTTCATCGTCACATGGTAATTTGCTAATGGCTCTAGATCATTTATGGAATTCCAAGTATGGGACTTTCCTGGACAGATTGACGTTTTTGAGACGCCAAATTTTGATATGGAGGCCATTTTCGGTGAAATCGGGGCTTTAATCTGGGTCATTGATGCTCAAGATGACTATTTGGAGGCAGTTGCGCGTCTAAACAGCACAATCTTGGCTCTACAAGGAAGCTACCCCAACATCAATATTGAGGTGTTTATTCACAAAGTCGACGGGCTGTCAGACGACTACAAGCTCGATATCCAACGCGACATAACCATCCGCATCCAAGACGAGCTGTCGGACCACGGCTTCGAAAACGCGCCCGTCACCTTCCACCTCACCTCCATCTACAACCACTCCATCTTTGAAGCCTTTAGCAAAGTCATCCAGAAGCTCATCCCGCGGCTGGGCACACTCGAGGCCATGCTGACCAACCTATGCCGCACGTGTCGCTTCGAAAAGGCATACCTGTTTGACGTCATGTCCAAGATTTACATTGCCACCGACAGCTCGACGGCCGACATGGCAAGCTACGAGATTTGCAGCGACTACATTGACGTCATCATCGACATCACTGAGGTTTACGGCACCTGGCAGCGCAGCGACGAGAGTCGCAAGAAGCTCGAGGGCGAGCCGCTTAACATGAAGCTCGAGGATCAGATTGGATGCGCCACGGCTGAGAGCTGCCTCGTGCTGCACGACAGCAACAAGCCCATTATGCTGCGCGAGGTGGACAGGTACCTCGCGCTGGTGGCGATTATGACGGACGACTCGTATGAGAAGATGCCGCTGGTGAATATGAATGTCGAGACGGTCGTCGAAGGCGTCACGGAATTTTTTAAAATTACAAAGCCTAAAACTCAGGGCCCATAGCGATATCAAGCTATCGCCGTAATGATATCTAAGGAAATTATAATCATTCAAGCTCACATTACAGGACTTTACATGCCATGGTGAGCGTAGGATGCAAAGATGCCAGGTATTCTTCTATGCTGCGACGTTTTCCTTGTCAAGAGTAAAGGTGCGCCAGGTCGTTCTGTTGCTGGCCAGTAAGCAGATGCGCGCCGGGACTTGCCCCCTCACAGCATGCCCACTGTGCACCTCCATCCGAACGGGGCGCATGGTACATGCGGCCGGCAGCCGGTACGCCGTGCACCCTGTTGCGTCGAGCGGCATGCCGGCAATGGAGTCTGGCGACGCATCCTCGGCGTAAGGCTCGTGCAGCGCAGCGTCTGCTTGGACAGGGACTGTATAGATGACGGGGTGGCTTGGATCTACAGCTGCATATTAGCAAGTAGGAAAATGGAAAAGGATAAGTAGATGAAGGTTGTTTAGTTACCTGCGCCAGTGCAAAGAAGTACGAGTGTCGTTGCGTCGAGGAAGCGGAGGTCGATGAGGGTTGATTCGCCCAGATCGATACAGCGCCACGACAGGCTCTTGTTTGAGCTGATGCCATTAACAATGCTCAGCTCAGCCCTGAATATAAAGACTGCATGCCCAATTAGCCAGTAATGTAAAGTGACGAAGTTATTGCTCTTACCTTTATTGGCCGCTTCCTTGGAACCGAGCGCAGTGTATACTATTCCGCCAGCGTTGCCAGGAGCCTCCGCCATCTTTGCGTCCATCCTGTGAATCGGCCCGCCAATCCTCAACCTCATTGGGACGCCAAAGCGAACACTGCGTTTCTTCGCTTCGGCAATGGTCTTGAAGATGCGGCCCGTCCACGCCGTTGCGTAATCCACCAAGAAATCCACGTGCGGGAGTGCCTTCATTGCCGACTGGCCCGCCTCGGCCTTTTTGAGCTGCCCGTCGAGGACGTGCAGCAGGCTGCCCGGGCCGTTCTCCGCATGGGCCCAGTCGGCCTCGTGGTCCTCGCTGGCGACCGCGTCGAAAAAGGCGTCGAGCGGGCTGCCCATCAGATAGCGCTCAATGTACGTCAGCACGCGCGACGTGTCCATGGTGGCCTCCTTCTCGGTGAGCTCGTCGGCGCTTGCGGCGGCGCTTGGGGAGGCGAGGCGGTCAATTTGAAAGCGCAGCCAGCCGGAAAAGGCGGCAAAGTGCTCGAGCTCGTCCATGGTGTGCAGGAGGATCTTGTGCCCGACGAGGCTGAGGCAGCTGACGATGTCGAGCACGCGGCTGATCTGCATCGTGGTGAAACCAATGTCATCGCGCGTGTCGTAGAACTGGGCGAAGCCGCGGAGGCGGCTGAGGATGATCGAGCAGCGTTCAAGGCCGGGGAGAAGGTTCTCATGGACAAGGTTCCGAAGACCTGCTAAACCACTAGTCACAGCCTTGTCCCATCTTTTGTGTCCCTGCATTGCTAGTTAGCAAAGCAATGTGTGCTTGGTAGCAGGCCTAATACATACCCTCTCTGCAAGACTGTCCACCAGCCATTCGCCCAACGGCTCGTGTGCATGGCCAGTGACAGCGGTGTGGTATAAAGCGGCAACAATATTTTTGGGGCCGCTTTGTGATTCTTCTAGATCGCTCTGGACACTTCGCAGAAACCTGCTCGGGAGCTCCCTTGCATTCTTCCACTCCGTCAGCATGTGCAGCTGGGTTTGTTTGAGATAGCGCAGCAGAGTCTGCAGTGTCGTGAGCTTTGATGCCAGCAATGACAAATTGATAGGCGAAGAAGAGATAAATGGCAGATCCATGGGGACAATATGTAGCTCGGCGGGATTAGTCGTGTCGTCCGCCATATACAGGGCCTGTGTAGACACCGTCGGGCATGCTGCGTGAAATACGAGACGAGGGGCAAGAAGCGCCCCGAGGCTGGGAGCGGGGAAGATTCCTATCACAAAGGAGTCGTATATGCTGAGGTGTAGTTGTCCATCACTAGTCCCGACAACCATGACATTGACTTGG
Source organism: Beauveria scarabaeidicola (assembly GCA_037289395.1). NCBI lineage: Eukaryota > Fungi > Ascomycota > Sordariomycetes > Hypocreales > Cordycipitaceae > Beauveria > Beauveria scarabaeidicola. The sequence goes on along the minus strand of JAEIJG010000011.1, from coordinate 33,012 downwards.
TCATATTCCGAGTGTTTGGGTGTTTGGAAGAGGAACTCGATTCCTGTCCGCAGTGTAAAGACTGTGGCATCATCGCTAGCCAGCGGATTAGCAGCCACTATTTGAAATGACATGCATCCGTACTCACCCAGATCCAGCGCTGGCAGTGGGCAGGGGACTGATCTTGGGAAGTGCAGTGTCCACCTCGAGAAAGGTCAGCTCCTGCGGGAGGTCCAGGACACCCGAGCCGTGACCGAAGTCCAATTCATCGAGCAGCTGCTCGCCCGATTCCGAGACTTTCTTCCCCGGTCTCCTGGCGATGTTGCTGGTAGCCCAGGCGATATGCGTAATCTTGGCTGCATCATCGTTGCAGAGCTGCATCTGGTGCACCGCCTTGTTGTTCTCCAAGCCCATGATCCGAACTGCCCCATCGCTCCAACCTACAGCGAGGAACTGCCCTATTTCACGACTATTAGCTCGGCTGACGCATACTCAGCACAAGACACGCCGATCAGGTGCAGGGTGTCTGGCTCACCGTCTGGCTTCCATGTCACTACCAGGGCATCCGGGGTCTTACTGCCAGGCGGCCCGAGCTGGTGAATCTTGGAGACGGCTTGGTTTGGGGGGCGGTATATGAAGAGATTCTTGTCTTGTCCGTCCCAGGTTGTCGATAGATCGAGCGTGGGACAGCTGACGGGAAATCCATCTGGCGCCTTGAAATCAAACTCGGCCTCGCTCAGCAAGCGCAACGACGCGTCGCCGGCCATGGCGTGCTCTTTTTAAGCCAGGTGCGTGAGTCAATGGCGTCTTTGAGAAAGCTGACACCCCCATTGACCAACGCAAATGTTCGCCTGCGTTTTAGCGTCGTTGTTGACTGGGCTGTAGTGGTGGACTCTGGTGTCGCGCTGGATGGCGTTGAGGTGGGTGTCACGAACAAGCTTCGAAGCCCACCTGCAGTGATGTGGGCTAGCGAGCGGCGTTTTGGTCTTATGGTGGCAGATAATCGACAGTGGAAAATTGCAGAAAATCGGGATGCAGAAAACATTGACAGTAGGGCGACTAATTATGGTGTTTTCTTTCTTCAATTTCCTTTCGACACATGAGTAGATTCTTTCATCTACATATATGGGAGTTGCATGTATTCGTGTGATGATCGTCGTATGTTGGTTCAACTTTTGATTCTGAGCTACGGCGATTGCACCTTTAATCAAGTTCCAGTCCGAGCCAGCCGCCAGTCTGGTTACAGTATTTCGTAAAGAACATTCCTGTTTAGAGGTCAAGAAGTAGATACCCGAGATCAGTTGCAGATGGCTTCGCTTGTATGTTCGGTACATGGCAGCAACAGCAAAACCTGCCATTGCTAGCTGCATCAAACAACGTAGAGATGGAGTTAGCCAACCGCGGATTTCGACAGAGTTCCTCATGATTTGTTCAACACCTTTCAAATCAGGAACGCCCACAGATAACGTCGAGCGGATTATTTCGATATCCATTGCGCCATTAATGTCTAAATCTCAAAAGCATACCTCTACAGCGGCAGCTTGCCCCGTACTCCCTACACATCAGCATGTTCCAGCACCTTTTGCCTATAGTGGCAGTCTACTCAATAGCAAAATTGTCCGCGTTCGACTTGATCTCCTTGGAAAACGTTACTTCCTCGTTCTCATCAATCAAAGAAACAGAGGTAACCTAGTGACTGTCAGTAGTGGTCCAAGCAGGGGCCCTCATCGGAAGTTACTTACATCAACATCAATGTACGGAGTGGTTTTGCTAAATTTGACGTGCATGGGGAAGAAATCGTTTTCATCAGCAGTCTCGGCCTCGAACTCAAAGGCACCACTCGGGTTCTCATCGTCAACAGAGCCAATGTTCCACTCCAGCATGTCGCCAGCGACTTCGTAAGAGGCGTCAAAACTAGAGACCACAGGTTCGCTGCCCTGGTACGGAATGATGACGCTGACATCGCGAAGAGAATCGCCGCCAGTGAGCTCGTATTCAATAGTTATGTTATACTTGGACGAGTCCTTGTTGATCCAGACGGTGAAAGTGATGGGGCAGGTCGAGGGGTCGTCGGTCTTGGGGGTAGCTCTCCAGCGCAAAACACCAACGGCATTGTTGACGGGAAATCCTCGCGCCGTGTTGCTCATCTGAATGATCTTGGAGGTGTTGAAGATGTTGCGGTCAACATTGGGGTGTGTGCGGAACTGAGCGCCGTGAGAAGGCACAGCCTGCAGAGCCAGCTTAATCTTGGTCATGCTAGCGTCTGAAACTCGCAATGTCAAGTCGCCGGTAACGGTGAGCGACTGGACAGCACCTTCGCGAGACAAGCTGGCATTGATAGACTCAGAAACGGTGACGTGAATGGCGTCGCGGTCCATGGAGGAAGAGGTACGGGGTTCAGCAGGCGCAGCGGCGGCAGCAGCTGAAGGTGCCACCAAAGGCGTATCGTCGATCTCGCCGCCCATATCCCCACGTACGCGCTCAAACATGTCGGTAGTCTTTGACTTCTTCCCAAGCTGCATACCCTTACCTTTGGGTGCGGACGCCCTATTCTCACGTTAGCCTTACGATTCGGAGTTGGCAGCTGATTGCTACGCACTTGGTATATGTCTTGTTCTTCTCAGCCTCGTACGAGTCGTACGAGTTTGCAGTATTCGATGAAGGAGATTGGTATGACTGGTAGGTAGGGGTGCGCGGTACACTGGTGCGGGAGGCGCCGAGGCGAGCTGCATCTTTGCGCTGCATCTCGAGCTGCTTGGCCTTGCGCTTGCGCTCTTCGGTAGCCTCGAGCTCCTTGTTCTACAGAACATTGTTCGTCAGCATCTGGTCCCAGACCGTGGGCAGCAGCAGGAGCAACGTACTCTGGCAATGATTTCCTGGACGCGCTCCTCGTGACTCTCCATCTCGAGGAACGTCCTGATCTGGGTGATGGTCAGGTTTTCGCGGTAGCCGAGGGTGACAATCTCGTCGAACGCGCTGAGTAGTTCGTATGCATTTCGGATAATCTCTCTCTCATCAAGGGTTCGGCAGGCGCTGGCCACAACCTGAGCAAACAGGTGAAGCGAGTCGATGTCTTGCAAGATGTTGGATTGGCGGTTGGTGATGAGCACCATGTAGAGCTCGTCCAGCGGTTGGTAAACGAATCGCACGTTGTCCTGCTCGATGGTAGTATGCTGTGTGCCGCTATCCGCAAGTTTGGGAAGCGACGCCAGGAGTGCCTCTATTCTCGATCGTGGCATGTCACGGAACTGCCTCGAGAGGACAGCTTTCCCTCCACGGGTACAGATCGAAGCTGCGAGGACCACCTATTTGGGGGTCAGTTATGCAACAGGCTAAATGGCCTTGTAAAAGAGGCGCACCATCTTGAAGTATCGTTCCAGAAGTCTGGTTGTAGTCAGTAATGTTCAATGGCGACCGGTTGGAGGGATCAGTATGCCCACGCTCAATCCAGGAGCTGGCCAATATTAAGCCAAGTGTGCGAAAGTGGGGGTATCCTGGTGCGGTACGTCGTTCGTAGGTGCCAAGGTGGCAGCACGCCAAAGGGGATTCTGCCGTGCTAGCCATTTTGGGCAGGGCGGTGGAGCCCCTGGACCAGCCCCAGGCAGCGCTTTGCCGCCTCGTGCGAGAGCATTGCCACTGCAAACAAGATATTGCCAGTTCAGAGAGGCTCCTCATTCTCATCTTTTCACGACGTCGCCTTGCCAAGTATTGCTCTTGGGCTTGCTCAACAGTTCAACGAATATCAGATGTACAACCGGTTGCCGAACATTATTCCCGTGATCGTCATACCCGACGCGTAGCTCGGATACCCTTTGTTACCCAGCAGGGCCTGCCAAACGCGTCCCGCCAGACAACGCTATCTACGCCCAGATCATCTCGAAGCAAGCATATGTTCAGCGCCTCGCAGCTCCTGCATCCCTCGAAACCAAACTACTCAGCACGATAAACCAAGTATCACGGAGATTTGAAGGGCAAACTTTGGGCTCCTCATTCCACATGACGGACGTTGACATGGACGTCGACGCGATTCAACAGCGCTCTCTTGAGGTGCCTATGGATGATGACCTGATCAACTACGAAAGCGATGTGGCCGATTACTCGCTTGCTGCAGAGCAAGACCTTGGCCAAGACCTTGGCGATGGAGCGGTTCCAGAAGCCTATGCAGATGCACGTGCAAACTCAGAGCCTACCTACCAGAGTAGTGACAAAACCACCGATGGTGCTTCTCAGAGCCAAAATATGGATCAAACAGTAGGAATTACTGATGTCACGATTGGAGAAGATACCGATGAGCAACATAATATCGAACAGGCAGCTGAGGCTGACCTGCCACTCGACGCCGACGCTGCCGAAGCCGCACTCGACGCGCTAACAGAAAATGTTGCCGATGAAATCGACTATAGCCTCGGAGAGGTGGTCTTTGCCGCGGAGCCAATCGAGAAAACGCACGAAGAAGCGGTTGCAGAAGATGCTCAGGATGCTACCGAAAATCCAGCAGTGGATATTCTGGAAGACAAGGCTGAGATCACTTGGGAGGATGATGTGGCTGACAACGCTCCGGGCGAGGCTGCAAAGGAAGGAAATGACGCGGAGGAACAGCACTTGGTACAAACGGATCTCATTCAACTGGATAACCTGACTGAGCAAGCAAACGTCGAGGCTGATGAGACGGAAAGCCGAGACCACCGTCATGACGAGTTGCAAACACTGAAGAATGGTTCTACATGGGACTCCATGGACTCGACTGGTGGTTTTCAAATCGAGGACAAGGATCTCCAATTTCCATCCATCACAGTGCAATATCAAGGAGATGAATTCCCGTTTTTGGCGTCTGGTAGTGAAGGCTTCTTCTCCGACTCTTCCATCCTCGATGATAGCATGCAAAACGTCTTTCGTGGGTTCCGTTCACAGCTGAAGCACGAAGTAACACCAGAAGATGAGCTGGTTCTGCAAATCGATGAGCTTGGGTTGGAGTTCACAGAGGTAAGCAGCAGTCGATAGATATTTCTGGCACAAGCTAACACAGTAATAGTCAAACCCTTTCAGTCTGACGATGCATCAAATTTTGGAGGTGTTTGAGTTGCTCATTAAGAATGACGACCCGGATGGCCGCCGAACGTTGTATACCTATCTGTTCACAAGGCTTAACAGCGCGAGAAGATACAACTTTCTAGTGGAAAGCGCTACGTCAGGCAAAGGCCTAGGGCAGATTCAGCATATTTTTTCCCAGCAATCACTCCGTGACGATAGCGATGCCGACATTGCGGATGACAGTGCCGTGTCTAGCGAACACGCTGAGGATTACAGCGAAGAAGAATATGGGCATGAGCACTTAGATGCGCATGGCGACATTGATGAGCACCATGATGAAGACCATGATGAACACCACGATTGTCACCATGAAGAGTATGCTGCAGAAGACGCTGGAGAGCACGGCGACGAATTCCAAGACGAGCCTCCAGATGATGACCATGATGGGGTTGAATACTTTGACGAGGCTTTTCCACAGGCCAGTGAAGCTTCGCATGAGGATAGCTCAGCCATTGCGAACGCAGATTTGGCGGAAAACGATGAAGCAGATGAGCATGACGACAACTTTGCCCATGAACACAGCAGTACGACTAGCACACTTCAAGGTGACGCTGAAGGGACTGCTCTTGCTGATGATGAAACCGCTGTCGACGCCGAAGCCGATGGTCCTGTGTTTGTCGCCGAGGCTAACGAAGATGCCGAAATTGACTGGCGAGACGACGAGAGTGAACTAGTTGGTGACGGGGGCTCAGTAACCGGCAAGCGGTCGCGTGATGATAACGATGAACCTGATGTGGATGACGAAATTGGTAAGAATGCACGACATTTTATCCACTCTCACTTGAGCGCTTGCTAACTTTCAGCCAGACTTTAAACGCCGACGACCTTGATCCACGTCTTTACTAACCAACAGCAATCCGACAAGATACCGCCTCTGACTGCTTATCCAACACGTCTCAAAAAATGCGGAGAAAAACAGCGCCGAGCCATATCAAAGGCCACATCTATCCATCTTCTGAAAATTGCGGATATTCAACCAAGGCGGAAAGCAATAGGTAAAGTGAATGGGCCGGTCGGCCTACTAACCCAGAGGATAACAGCTTCCCTGTTTTCTCATCAACATCACAACACGATAACAGTAACATTTTTATTTCCCTCCTTTCTATACCCCACCCCTTTTGCAGCAGCTTGACTGCGATGCCGCTCAGTAGTTTGCTATTCGGAGGACATTATACGCAGTGGATACTTATTCTGAACAGTCGGGTGCATGACGAGATACATCTACTTGATAGAAAGCAGGTGATGTTGTCCGTCTTTTCGGCCCGGAGGAAAAACATGCACGATCAGGAATACGGTGTTGGGTGGACTTGTAACCTTGAATCTAGCGGCTTGGCATTTTGTTGAAGCGAAATCTAGCCCTCTCTCGTTCTCTGCCGGATCCCTTGCAATAGTTGGACGAGTCGGAGAGGGCTTTCCGCTGTTGAGCAGTACGAAGGTTTTCCGTACTTGGTTTTATATAGGCTCTAGGACGAGCATCTCTGTTCCGTCCGATGACTTAATTTACAAGTACCTGATACTTTGTTTGAGAGGCACAGTGTCCGCATGATACTGCTAAAAGTGTTACCCATGTCCATAGACATCATGGCCACGGTTCTGTATTAACTCCTTCGCTGTCCCCCTTCAGTCTGATTGCGCAGCTGCCGCCTTCATCTCTGCCAGCAGAGAAGTAACCTCGTTCTCGGTGAGCTCCTCCGTGACGCTTACATTGCACCGCAGCCCTCCAAACGTCCTGGGGTTGTTCCACGAGCGTTGAATCGTCTGTGGGCCGACAATCAGCGTCGGGACGTCCTTGAACCGCGGCACGCCATTTGGGATGCCCTCGCCCCAGACGTGGTGGTCCGCAGGGTACGCGGCGTCTGCGTCCTCCCAGTCATACGTCGCGGCCGGCCACTCGTAAAACTGAAATTGGCCGCTTACGGACTCAATGTCGCCCCGCTCCGGGGTCTCGCCCTTGATGTAGGCGATTAGGGCGGGCGCGTTGCGCGGCGCGGACAGGCCCTTGTCGACGAGGACGTCGCCGACGAGCGCGTGCAGGTCGTAGTTGCTGACAACGCCGTCGACGAGCATGCGAAAACCGCGCCTCTCGCGCGGGCACAGCACTAGCCACGGCGCGTCGAGCTGAGCGCTCAGCAGGATGGCGAGCCACTGCGCGTGCGACTGCGCGAGGGGGAGGGCGGCGTCGCGGAGGGGGCTGCCGGGGGCGGCGGCGTCGCGCAGAGCGGCGCGGTCGCGCGATAGCGCAGCCACGGCGGGAAGCGTCCACGGCTGCAGCAGGGCGAGGGCGGAGGCGCCGCCGCGGTCCGAGGGCACGTGGCTCCGGAAGACGTAGTGCGTGATGCGGCGGCCATCGACCTCGGCGAGCACCTGATCCGAGGGCGGCGGGGGGTGTTGCTGCTCGTCGTCGTCGTCTTCTGGGGGCAGGTCCGCGAGACAGGTATCGGCGAAGCGCCTCGCGGCGGCGAGGAACAGGGGCGCTTGCACGAGGAGCACAGCGGCGAGGGGCCCCGCGGGGGCACCCGTTTCGACGAGGGCGCCGGCTGTGAGGGCGGCGAAGGCGACACCGTCGGCGTCGTCGACGCGCGCAGTGGCGATGCGGTCTATCAGGATCTGCAACGCGGCGGTGAGCTCATCAACCGAGGCGGTCGCCATGGCGGCGTGCAGGGCGACGCGGCAGCGGTGCACCGCGGCGCCATCGTAGTCGATGCCGCTGACGGCCTCGGTGAGGTCCCGGGCGGCCTGCTCGAGAGACATGGGAGCTGGGCTCTGGGGTCTGGGATGATCTCGAGAGCTTCAGTTGGCAAAGGATACACAAACGGATCAAAGCGGTAGAGGGGGGGCGGTTTGCACAGTGGTGCTGTGCGAGAAGGGGGGGGATAGCTAAATAGATGCTACGTGTGCGACATGGGAGCTTTGGGTTGACACGCAGCTGAGTAAAGCTGAGCTTCTGAGTGGCCGCGGGGCAGGTAATATATGCCCAACGTGCTGGTGTATATACGCGACAGGTAACAAGCTTGCAACATGGTGAAGGTGTCAAGGTCACGAAAGCACAAGAGCAGCCATGCTGCATCACAACGTTATATTTGCAGAGAAGCCCTGGACGAGTCGACGTTGTCTATTAGTCGCGTACACTAACACGCAGAGCTATGGGCAGCAGGGGGTGTGGGCCAGTGGCCTATTCCATCACTTATTATTACTACTAAGTAATTATTATCTGTCACCTTCTTGGCCCGTCCCGTCTCACGCTCGGGTCTAAGTCTTTGTCACCTCGCAGTCCGCCATCGGTATACATTTGATCCGACATCTGAATCTCGCGGATCTTTGAACAGGTTCCGTGGCGCCGTACGATGATGGCAGGCCGGAGCACGCGCTACGAGCCTCTCGACGTGGACGAGGGTGGAGTGCACCATCGCCGGCCGTCACCGCGAAAATCTGTGTTCCTAGCGCCGCGGACAAGGAACGATTGGATTTTTGTTGCGGCCAATGCGGGTTTGTTCTTAATTACGGTACTGTTATGGCTGTCGGGGCTCAAGAGTGTGTCGTCGAGACTGGAGTGTGCCAAAGTCGCGTCTTCTTATTGTGAGTCTTGTTTGATGCTGTCACCGAGTCGCCACTCCTTGCCGATTCTATACTAGGCATGGCTAATCTTTGCTATGTGGCAAACAGCGCCTGCGCTCCGAGCATTGAGTTTTTGGGAAGGAAATTTTGAAAATGAATTTCAGCGAAAAAGTATCTATCGTGGCCCGCCAACGATGGAGTTGGAGCAAGCGTGGGACAAACTGTGGCATCGTATGCCGAACGAATTCCGATGACAATTACTCGTCATTACTAACTTGAGGTTTGCAGATCAAGGTGTTGGCGTGCCAAAGGAAGGTCTAGTTGCTCTGAACAAGACCAATGGCAAGTATCTGCAAACCAGCAGGAGCACGGCGGCAAAGCCAGAGTACTATGCTTTGGTGGAAATGTTTCATCAGCTGCATTGCCTTGTGAGATTGCAATACTACTGATATCCGAGCACTTTTCTAACACCGTGTGTGCAGAATATTATACGCCAAGCGACCTGGCCGACGGACATGTACGACAAGGGCTGGGGTGAAGAGCTCCAGCCGATGAACGTTTCCGAGAGCCAGGGCCGCGCGCATGTCGACCACTGCGTCGAGACGCTGCGGCTGTCGCTCATGTGCTTTGGGGACGTGACGCCGATGCTGCTGCTGACCCAGGACGGGACGCTCAACACCAGCACGGCGGATTTCAACGTGCACCACAAGTGTCGCAGCTACGAACAGATACGAGACTTTGTGGATGCGTCGGCGGTCGACCCTATCGCGTAGGACGCGTGTAGGAGCATCTGTATTATGCTGTACAACCAACGAGCAGAGAGATGGGAGGTGGCCTCTGGGGCATGCAAGTTGACGAGTGTTTGGTCATGTCTCGCTGACAGTTGGACAGATCCAAACCAGCATTAGCAACTGCGATGTATATTACCTGTGTATTTGTTTGCGGCGCTGGTCGCCAAGAAGATAGATATACTGAGGGAGAGCCAGTTAACAAAGGTTGGTAATGGTCAATAATCTAGACACCAGAGTAACATCTTTCAAGTGTTGGGCCTCATCATGACCAATTATTTAGTCTGACATTCATCAGCCTCGCTGTCCAGCTGTCAACTCGCTGCCAGCTAGGGGCCTCGGCTGTCTCAAGTGGATCTGCTACAAGTTGATGGAGTAGGACTTCAGGCTTCAGGGGGAGGGCTATTCTGAAACTCTGTGGAGAATGGGTCTTCTTGGTGCATCTCAGTGGTTTACCAGATTGAGGTAAGCCAAGGCGAAGCATCCGTGGTTGCAGAGCTCATTAACCATCTGTTATCTTGGAGACTTTGCCGGGAACGGCCCAAGACTGCCGTGGCGCACTTAGGTTTGGACTACGGTGCAAATTGAACTTGGTTGAAAACTCTCTCAATTGGTTAGGAGCCATCTCTTTGGACTTTCTTTGCATGACGAAGATGAACGGGATGAACTGCTCGATTTCCTTGCGCATAGCAGCTCAGTGCTAAGGATGAGCAGCAAGGGGGGGCAAGTCGTGGCGGTCGTATCCAGGGCGCCTGGGCTGGCGCTCGTTTGAAACAGCAACGTCAGAGGCTCAGAGCCTGGGCCGTCACAAGGGCGGGACAGTACAGAGTTGCAGAGGAACAATGCCAATATTTTGGATCTACAGAGTCCTAGCGGCGCCGAGCCGGGGGTGGTGGTGACGCGCGTTGCTTTTGGGTCTAGGGGCAGCGGTAAGGGTACCTGTAGGCTGTCCATCATCTTGTCCGCCACGGCCCCCTACCACGAAGCCATTAGCTAACTTGTACAAAATAGTTTGCAAATGCTGAAATATTGATATTGGTATCATGTTTCGGTGGAACGTAGATGGAAGGGGGCTGCCAGCCTCCAGGGCGGCATCTTCTTGTTACCATGTCTGGACGTCTCCATGCCATCATTCCAACCCTGTCAATGTTTCGCCTTTTTTTTCTTTGGAGAAAAAGTTTTGTGGCCAAAGACAGCCTCTGTTGGCGACTTTTTGCTTCTATTGGAGCATGCACAGCCGCCGCAGTCCAGGACTTTGCTCGTTCGTAGCCTTGAGTACATATGTTTATTAACTCAAGCACACAACACAGACTCGGAAAGCCTCGTCGGACGACGGAGGGGGCCCTGCGCGGCGGGTCGAGCGGTCCGGATACTTGGGCAAGGGCGTGGTCACGGCAATGTTTCCGTCGGCAAGGCTCAGGGCAAGTTGCATTTGACGTGGATTGGATGGGCCCGAATAAGGATAATATTGTCCAATATACTATTCGGTTTCCTAAAAAAAGTCAAATAGCCACGGGGCCAGGCCAACGTAAGGTTATGGCGTGCAGCCACTATTAATAAGATGTGCCTGAGCCTGTGCTTCAGTGGCTTACAGTGGCTCTTTGGTGGTTGTGCCCTCTACCTACGCGACCTCCCAAATCGCTTTAGGTACCTTTACCTAGGCTTTACCAAGTACCTACCTACTAACACCTACCAAGGAGGAGGTAGGTACTGGTAAATCCCCCAGAACAGTGCTCCAAGTGCCCTGAAGCACGTCTAATTCTCTCCACTTTGCATCTCCATCCTCCCCCATCAGACCATCTGTCCATGCCACATCTTCAGCCACCAAAGCTTCTCGCGCACGTCTCTTCTACTCCCACTCCGTCTTCTGTTTCCTTCCCGCTTCCCAAACCATCCCAACCGAGTTTGGTTTTCACCCCACGCCGCCATCCATCTTACCTTGTTTGCTGCGCATTTTTCCTCCTTTTCTTTTCGTCTTTGCATCCGACTTGAATACTCGCGGCGCGCGCTTTCCAACCCAGCCAAGTTCCCTCGTTTGCTTGCCGGTCCTTTCGTTTTACGCTTCCCCCCCCCCCAATCGACAGTTACGCGCGCGCTGGTACGACTCTCAGAAAACCTACCGCGCCTCAGCAACTCCGAAGCCACGGCTTCTCGCTCCAAAACGCTTCTCGTTCCCGATCCCGACATTTCTAGAATTTTGCCATCATTGTTGCATGCGCCGCGCTCTTCCATTAGACTAGACCCGGCGCCGTCGTACTGTCACTGCAGCTGAACGTACTCTGGCATCGCCTCTCCGCCCATTCAGCCGGCCTATCCTCTCATTAACTGGCAAATCGTACGCCTTTGGCGGTCGCACCAGCAGAATTGTGGCATAACAGGACGTTTCGCCTGGTTTGCGACATTCATTCTTCAGTTTTTTGCTGTGTGGCTGAGCATTCGGTTGAAGGGCGCTCACCATGATTGAGGACAAGTGCGTGGTCGTCAACCTTTTCGCGACACTTCTCGACTAATGCACTCCGCTCTAGGTATATTGGCCTGTCTCTGGCCATTTCGTCTGCTCTGGCAATTGGTATGCTCATCTCACTCAGTGAATAGTCGCCGCAGTGAATCGCTAACCCTCGACCAGGCACGAGCTTCGTCATCACCAAAAAGGTGCGTCCGAGCGATATCGCAACCTTCATTTTCCGCCGCGTTCGATTAACAACTAACACACTATTCAGGGCTTGATACAAGCGGGAGAAATTCATGGCTTTGAGGGTGATGGCTACGTCTATCTGCGCAATCCTCTTTGGTGGGCTGGCATTGCAACTCGTTCGTCTCAGCCTCGTGTCCAGCCTGCCAATTCACCAAGCTAACCCTCTCTGCAGTCGGTATTGGAGAAGTTTGCAACTTTGCAGCTTACGCCTTTGCGCCAGCCATTCTAGTCACACCTCTGGGTGCCCTCTCGGTTCTCACCGGTGCTGTTCTCGGCTCCTACTTTCTCAAGGAAGAACTCGGTATTTTAGGCAAGCTAGGAAGCGCCATCTGCCTGATTGGCGCCGTTGTCATTGTCTTACATGCGCCGCCTGATGAGGAGATTGAGACTATCGATCAGATACTCCACTACGCTGTGCAACCTGGTATGTTATTCGCTGCGTCGCAACAACATTGAACCCGTTTCTAACAGCTCCCACTAGGTTTCCTCCTCTACGCCATCGCCGTTGTCGCCTTTGCTATCTTTATGATATACCGAGTTGCCCCAGTTCACGGCAAGAAGAATGCGCTCATCTATCTTTCAATCTGCTCGACCGTCGGCTCCGTTTCCGTCATGTCCGCCAAGGCTTTCGGTATCGCCCTCAAGCTGACCTTTGCCGGCAGCAACCAGTTCAGTCATCCCTCAACTTATGTCTTTATGATTTTGACTGCGCTTTGCATTGTCACCCAGATGAACTACTTTAACAAGGCGCTGGCTTGCTTCCCCAGCAACATGTAGGTACCCTGCCATCCCGGCAGTCTTTGCATCTAGGCTAACGCCCAACTTTAGTGTCAACCCCCTTTACTACGTCACCTTTACAACCGCCACTCTTTGCGCTTCCTTCATTCTGTTCAGTGGATTCAATACTACCGATCCCGTCAACACTGTTTCGCTGCTTTGCGGCTTTCTCATCATCTTCACTGGTGTATACCTTCTTAACCTCTCAAGGGGCGATTCAAATGGTCAGGAACTCGTTGGTTCACACTCCGGTTACGACGCCACCCCGACCGATATTGTTTCCGGCTTCCAGACCCGTCGCAGTATGCAGGCTCGCCGCAGCGGAGATCCTTCGCGACACAGCATCGGCAGCGCCCATGGTGATCGCGACGGTCTGATCCGCGCGTACGATGAGGAAGAAGCGGCCGGTTTTGGTTTGGCCGACTTGGCTGAGGAGAGCGAAGATGAGGGCGCCCGCCGACCCAATGGCCGTACCAGCCGAAGCAAGGAACAAGATACTATCGAGCTCCAGAGCCGAAAATCCTCGGGGAGATAAGCTGGAGCCTTGACAGATATTCCACGATCCACGATTCGAATGACACGAATTTCTTTATTTGGTAGCGGACTGCAGTTGAGCTCTGCTTGTTGAGGCCCGAGTCGACGGGTATTGGGTTAGTCTAGGCGTTGGACTTGGACTCGTCTCATTGCGACGATGACGAGAGGAGAGGACATGTTTCTCGGAGCATTATTATAATGGCGTGAAGACGATTCGACCATTCTTTTTTTTCTATGCTCGATATGGCTGGGTTTATGCTTGTCAATGGATGAGAATCAAACGGAGTGACAAGGCAAAGGAACTGATTCCAAGGCGTTTTTTATACTAGTATGTTTTGTTCTTTTGTGTTTTCCTTGCGTTTTTTTTTTTTTTTTTTTTTTTTTTTGTTTTTTTTTTTTTTTTTTTTTTTTTGCGGAGGACAAATGGAGGGTTTCTTGATGCCAAGATTCAAGGCTTTGCAAGCTCCCATCTCCTTGTACGATATTTGAAGTCTCGCTGTCACCTGCATACATGAAGGATGGGTAGAAGAGTGCTGGCGCCACCAGAGGGCGCCGAGCGCAGAAAAGCAGCCTCGATGGCATTTTTGTTGATATGTACAGGAAATGGAGCCTGGGGGAGCATTTAGCGATTTTCGCAGTGTAGACAGACGGCTAATCAAAACCACTTGCTACACAGTTTTCTTCTTTTTTCTTTGATACATGTCTGCTGTGAATAATGCAATTCTGACGAGGTGGCAACGTAAGGTAAGCAAGTGACTGTACACCACTTTCATAACCAAACTCGATGGTATATACAAGCGACCAGGCCAATAGATTTCGAGAGTTTGACATTTCTTCACACAAACAAAAGAGTGCTGTTTAGATTCATGGGGTCTCATTTCTTCTCCATGGTTTCGACTACCATCACATGACAGATGAAACCTTGCAAGATGCAAACGGTTTACTAAGAACCTTTTGACGCCCAAAAAGACTAGCCATCTTGTCATCCACTGCAGCAGCAAAGACTTTTGTATTTTGCCTTCCACCCTACTCTGAAAGAAATCAAAAAGAAACCCGTGATACCAGTCATTAACGAAAGCAAGGGCTAAGCCGTCACCGCCTAGTCGTGCATTTATTGAGCAGCCGTCTCGGGCTCGGCCTCCTCGGCGACGCGGGCGTCCTGGCTGGCGGCGGCGGCAGCGGCGGCCTTGGCGCCGTAGTCCTGGCTCATGGGCTGGAGAACGGGCTGCTCCTCCTTGGGGTCGATGATGGTGACGGCGTCGGGGAGGGTCTTTTGGGGGCCGGCCTTGCCCTCGGGGTCGGAGCCGCGCATGATCTTAACCTTGATTCCGAGGACACCCTGGCGGAGCAGGACGTGGCGGGTGGCGGTGTCGATGAAGTCGTTCTTGGGCTGGCCAGAGTGGATCATGAAGCCGTCGGTGAACTTCATGCTCTTGGCGCGGGCGGCGCGCAGCTTGCCAGAGACCACAACCTCGCAGCCCTTGGCGTCCGACTCCATGATGAAGCGTAGCACACCGTAGCAGGCGCGGCGAACGGCGAGGCCGTTGAGCAGCTTGTAGCGGAGCGACTCGCACTGCGCGACAGCGGAGAGACCGCGGTTCTGTACCTTGGCGGCGTAGAGGGACACGGAGTTTTCGGGGAACTTGAAGCGCTTCTGGATGAGTGATGTGAGCTCGCGGATGCGGCGGCCCTGCTCGCCGAGAACCTCTTGCGTCTGCGTGGCCCGGATGATGATGTCGGTGACGGTCGGCGTCACGCGCACCTCGACGCCGGAGTAGCCCTCCTCGGCGAGCTCGCGCTGGAAGAACTCGTTGAGCTCAGCATAGAAGACGCCGTCGGCGACGAACTTTCTCCGCTTGGAGCTATGAAGGGGGTGGTTAGCATTTGGACATGGCTCGAGTTGTGCCTGGTTGTCAGATATTCCGTCGTCGTCCCTCATGAATTGGTCGTCGAGTCGCCGGTGCAGTTTGATCGGTCGTTATACAATCGTAGAGAGCTCTTGCGCATCTTGAGAGTTTTGCCTCGTTCGTCGAGAATACAAATAACGGTGGCACATTGGCACTCAGCATTCCACCAGCGCAACCGTACAGAGCAAAACGACTTCCAATTCGAGAGACAGCAGGTCTGGCGCAACGGAGACACAAAAACGAGAGCGGGGAGAGTATACTCACATCTGAGCACCGGGATGAGCCATGTTGATTGATGGGGTGAGGGTTATTCGGTTTGTCGACTCAAACGAATATGCGGCGGTAGGGACGAGGTGAACGAGAGGGTGGGATCGCGAATTCAGAGCACGGCGTTTGGTGGTGGTCTCCGCCTTCCGCTGGTGGTTTCGCCTGTAGTCCCGCACCAGCGCAACGAATATTTTTTTTGGTGTGGGTTGAGCCCTAATCGCTGGCCCGCCCACCTCCTCTGGGTGGAGTTCGCGGAGGGTCGAGGGGGATTATCAGTTTCCCCGAGAAGCCGATGGCCCACGGAGATGGTGGGGCGACAATAACAGCAAGGGTCGAGTTTCCGTCAATTAGATGGGCTAGTTGAGACTGCAACAGCTTTCGTGTGCAAGTTAGATTCATACTCCTTAGGAATAAGATCTGCCTTTCATCTCTGACGAGTATCATTTTGTAGAATAGCATTGAGCCGGATCCCCCATGTCCGTCACCTGTCTTGCCACGACCATGGCTCGCAGTTTCTGCGCCTGACGTACCTCTGCCCCGCCTTGCCCGATGGCGCGCGCCATCATCTTTTGAAGTAGCTAGCATCGTCACCCACACAGCTCGCATTCTTTACTGTCTCGCAGACGCTCAACACCTCGTCTACGGCGGCTGGAGCTGTCCCATTAATCAAACAGGACCGTACCTGGCTGATTCTTCTTTTAACATACTCTTCACTTGGGACGGGCATCTCGAGCGTTATCTATACCCCTCTCGGCACCCTCGGCGCCGCGACGCAGCATTCAGCGCAGCTCAGAGTCCCAGCTTATTTCTGAGAAGGAATAAATAATCGCGGTCACTGGCGTCTCTTTATCTTATGCGAAGATCTGTCTGAAAACGGAAGCGAGGTTCAAGCAGTGTGCCGGGTCGTTTAGGTCTTCTGTATCCCGCATCTTGGCCAGCATGGAAGCCAAAAAGGTTAGCTTCTCCAGCTGAGCCTATGCTCGCCTCCATCTAACTGTGGCAGGTCATCGAGAATGTCCAGGGCATCAACGGTGGCCAGACAACGAATGGCACTCTCCGTCTGACAGACTACCACTTGGTGTTTTGCGCGCCCATTAACCCTCCGGCCGACTCGTCCGAGACCACGCCCGCTGCGCCGCCCAAGCTGCGGGAGCGATGGCTCACATATCCAATCTTTAGTCATTGCACCTTCCGGCCGACACCCCTGGGCTCTAGACAGGCTTCCTCGATCCGGATCCGCTGCCGAGACTTTACCTTTGTCACGTTCAATTTCGCCAACAGCGAAGCGGCCAAGGAGGTCTTTGAGTTTATCAAGGTCCGCACCTGCAAGCTTGGTACCGTGGAGAGGCTTTTTGCCTTTTCGCACAAGCCTCTCAAAAACGAGCGCGAGGTCAATGGTTGGCACTTTTACGACCCAAAGGCCGAGTTTCGGCGGCAGGGCATCAGCGAGAAGCTGCCTGACAAGGGTTGGAGAGTAACGCACATCAACAAAGACTACACATTCTGCGATACATATCCAGCCTTCTTGGTTGTGCCATCCAAGATATCGGATAATGTCCTGAAATACGCCAAGGACTTTCGCTCGAGATGCCGCATACCGACTCTGTCTTATATCCATCCAGTCAATAACTGCACAATTACAAGAAGCTCTCAGCCGTTGGCTGGTATTACGAGAAAGACAAATGTGCAGGATGAAAAGCTAGTCGCGGCGTCATTCTCCGCCTCCATGCCTGGCGGCTCGGAGAGCGGTACGCCCATGTCTAGTGAGCTAGATATATCGAGTAATGGCTCCAGTCCGGGTCCAGAGCTGACCGAAACCGATAAGTTCGAGGATGACATGATTGCGCAGTCTATGGCAATATACGACAATAAGACTGGGAAGAGGCTCGTCTATGGTGCCCAGCAAAGTAACTTGATTGTCGATGCTCGACCAACAATCAATGCCGTTTTGAATCAGGTCCAAGGCATGGGTTCAGAGAACATGGACAAGTACAAATTTGCGACCAAGATTTTCCTTAGCATTGAGAATATCCACGTCATGCGCAGCTCCCTCAACAAGGTGGTTGAAGCCTTGAAAGACGCCGACATTTCTCCTTTACCCCCAAACAGGGAAATTCTGCATCAAAGCAACTGGCTCAAGCACGTACACAGCGTCCTCGCTGGTTCCGCCCTCATCACTCGCCAGATCGGTATCAAGCACTCGCACGTGCTGATTCACTGTTCTGATGGCTGGGACCGTACAAGTCAGCTGAGCGCTCTTTCACAAATCATGCTCGATCCATACTACCGAACGATGGAAGGCTTTATTGTACTTGTCGAAAAGGATTGGTTGTCTTTCGGTCACATGTTTAGGCTGCGCTCGGGACATCTTAATCACGAGGATTGGTTCTCGATGCAGCGCGACGCCTTTGCTGGCACCAAGGTGAATCCGGGCGAGAATGATGGCCGCAACGACGCTTTTCAAAACGTACTCAGTGGCGCAAAGCGCTTCTTCAACCAGACTAAAGATGAAGATGAGCCGGACGCTGCCAGCGAAACGGCGTCCGGCAAAGTAGTCAATGAAGAGGCTACTACGCCCAAGATGGTCAGCCCAGTCTTTCACCAGTTCCTGGACTGCACCTACCAGCTCATGCGGCACCACAAGGACCGATTTGAGTACAACGAGAGGTTCTTACGACGCTTACTATACCACCTCTATTCTTGCCAGTATGGTACATTTCTGTACAACTCGGAAAAGCAGCGCGTCGATGCCAAGGTCATGGAGCGGACCTCCTCTGTCTGGGACTACTTCCTATGTCGAAAACAAGAATTCACCAATCCAACTTATGACCCCACCGTGGACGACCACGTCAAAGGCAAGGAACGAATCATCCTTCCAGACCTCAATGACATCCGATGGTGGTACCAAGTATTCGGCCGCACCGACGATGAGATGAATGCCGCCCTTGATGCTACCGCTCTGAGTGAGAGCGAGCGACAGGCAGCCATCTCCCGCCTCCACAGTTCGGGGACTGCTTCGCCGAACCCCAGACCTCCGAGTCTCGGGACGAGTCAGTCGGTTTTGACTGGGGTAGAAACTGCGCACCAGAAGCTTACGCCACCTGCGAATCCCTCTCTGAGGCGTAGTGCCTCGGCCGAGGCTGTGGGGGTGAGCGCAGGTTCAAGCGCAGGCGCCTTTGCCGCCATTCGCGACGGCATCGCAAATATCAACATTAAGAAAGGTGTCTTTTCAACGGCGGCACCGGCACAGCAGGCAGGCTCGCCCTTGGCTAAGGCCAAGCTCGAACAAGAAATGCAGGAGATGACATAGGAGGTCATGTTTCCAACAGACCACCATCCGCCCTATGCGATTATACATACAGAGAATACAAAATACCCCCTCAATTTGCCGATGCGCACACCCTCTATACAATCTTTATCCAGCATGGGCACAGACACTAACTTCGCCGCGGCCAAGAGCCCGTGGGAGCTGGTGCGATTGCAGGGTCCCGCGCCGCCCCTGCCGGTGCACGTCACGGCGTATCCGCAACGGTCGAAGTCAGTGTCGGGACTCATGCGTCCCTCAGCGATGGAGATGGAGTCCTCCAGGGCGGTGCGAGGCGGCAACATGACTGAGGCATCAGAGCCGTGCCAGCGGCCGCGCTCGGCGACGGGATTTGCGCAGTACACGGGCCAGAATATGTGGTGAGGGTGATGCAGAAGCAGCACATCCAGAAACTATAGTTAGACAATGGGGACAGCGATGCGGTGGGAATCATTCAATCCCATAAATGAAGGGTTCGTCCATGCGGGCAGGTTTTCATGCAGATAGACGTGGAATGGCGTACAGGCGATAGAGCAATTAATCCAAGACAGAAATTCCGAAGGCAATACGTCTCACTCTCTGCTGGTGATAATATTTTGCTCGGTATGATGCCATTGCTCATTGGCACAAAACTTTATGCTCTTTTCTTTCTTGGTCGAGCTATTCTAAATGCGCTACACTTTCTTCTCCCTCGTTCGAAATGCTTGAAATATGCGTTTTCACCATGTTACCCTTTCTTTTTTAACGGTTTTGCAATTTTGTTGTTTTCATCAATTATAGGAAAGCCTCGAGGTTGATCTCTAGAGTGCTGACGGCATATCTATCGACAAGGGGTTATTGATGGAATCTTTCGACAGGCGGGTGAGCCAACATACCTCAGATCAAACTTTTCCAGGACGGTAGGGTGCAGGATGCCAAACTCGCCGATGCGGGCCTCTTTGCCGCCGAGGCGCAGGTGGACAGCGGCGGCGTGGCCGGGGAAGAAGGTGTCCTCGTTGAGCTCCTCGATCCAGTAGCCGTCGGGGTTGCCGGGGGTGTCGGTGCCGTCGGTGAGAAAGGCGGTGCGGAGCATGAGGAGGACGCGGTCGAGTAGGCCGTGGACGGCCTCGAAACCCGAAGTCTTGCCGCACCAGGCGGCGGCGAAGTGACGCTCGTTACGGGCCTTGCGCTCCTCGGTCTCGTCCTTGAAGACGACGTCGGCGACCTCGAAGATGCGCATGGGCACGCTGTGGCCCTTGTTCTCCTTGATGGTCTTGAGGAGGCCGGGCAGCAGCGAGGAGCGGGCGACCTGGTACTCGAGCGTCTTGGGGTTGGCGAGGCGCACAACCGTGTTGCCATCGTCCTTGCGGTTCAGCCAGGCAAAGTTCTCGTCGTGGCTGCAGAGGATAAGCGGCATGACCTCGGACCAGCCGGCCATGGCGGCCTCCATGCGTACGAGATCGCTGAGCTTGTTGATGGGGAGGGGACCGCCGACGGTGGCGCTGCGGTTGGGCTTTGTGCGGGGAAGGTTGTTGTAGCCGTAGCAGACAGCGAGATCTTCCATAATGTCGCACTGGTGCAGAATGTCGGCACGTGTGGGGGGGATAGCAACTTCCAGGAGGTTGGCATCCGTGCTGGACGGCTTTGATACGTAGGCCATCTTGGTAAGGAGATCGCAGAGCTCCTGGGGAGTCTTGTCGAGGCCGGTACAGCTGTTGAGGTAGTCGACTTCGGCGGTGGTTTCGCGCGGTCGGAGAGAGGGTGTGACGCGGGTGAGGTTGTTGTGGTCGGAGACAATCTTGACGGGCTCCACGGTAAAAGGCTCGGCGCAGTACATGGAGAACATTGTGACGAGCATGTTGGTAACTATGCCGAGCTTGGTCATGTCGGTGGCAGTAATCTCAATGAAAACATTTGACGTGTCGAGGGTGATTTTGGAGTGCTCGCCGTTGATGATGGGTGGCAGGGAGCACACTGTACGATTGGCATCGAAGATGACGGGGTAGACGGGCGCATCCCGGATGATGTGCAGGAAGCGACCCAGGTGCTTATCGTTCTCGTAAAAAGCCATGAGCTCCTCAGCGTTAATCTCCTTGGTCTGGTTGAGGGGCTTGAACTTGATATCCTTGGGCGGCAGGGCTTCGTAAGTGAAGGGGCCCTTAACGGTGTCGAAATCGTGGGTACCCATGGAGACGAGGGTTCGGTTGCGAGCCAGGTTCTGGTGTAGCTTGTCTTGCAGAGCAATGAAGGAGTCGTAGCGGTCCTGGGTGAACTTGATGTTGCGGAGAACGGCGCCAGCAACGTACGGACGGACCTTGAGGGTATCGGGGTGCACTGTAATGACTTGCTGGTCGGCGTCTTTGGGCTCGACAATGCGAAACTTGGCCGGCTGGGTGCGGCCGAGGAAAATGTTGAGGTTGAGGGCGATGCCTTCAAAGCAGAGCATGTCGTATCGGTTGGCGGGGATCTCAATCTTCAACTGAGGCGGCTCCTGCTTGCCGTCGACAATGGGACGCTCGTCATCCTCGGTATCCTCGTCGAGCTCGATGCCATAGTCGAAGCAGAGGTCCTCGAACTCTTCGCGAGTATACCTGCAAATTAGAGGAAACAGTCGAGTTAGCTCTGTGTGGCGGGGTGAAGCGAGGGGCAGCTAGAGGCGGCATACTTGCGACCGAGGGCCTCGAAGAGCTTGTACTTGTCAACGGAGATGGTCGGCATGGTGAGAGCGCGTCCTCAATGCCTCTCCGGAGGGTATATGGGTGGTGTCGAGGTTGATGTGCGAGCAAGCAATGCAGCCAGTAAAGTCGGGATAGTTCGTCTACGACAGCCCGTTGCGAACAAGCGATTGAGTCACAGGAAATTTGTGTGGTACCTGGAGGGGTTGTGGGTGAGTATGGCGGGCAGATCCACAGGGACCTTGATCTGGCGTGAAGGTGCGGCAGAATTAAAGTACCTCGCTAACGGGGACCGGCCGGCCAGCAGACGGCGGGGTCGAAATCGGAATATAGATGGTCCAGCCGCCAGCGTTTGTCGGTCCGTTACAGGGGCTTGGGCGCTGGCTGACCAGAAATACAGGGCCATTCATCACTGAAACAGAGGGTTGAAACTTGGCAGTCACGCAGCCACTTCCAATGTCACTGCCCAGGCAGTGCCCACTGCACAATCGCTCGCCACCCTTGTTGCTCCGCAGGCTCGTGCTCTTGCGCTCGTGGACAAAGCTACCTACCTACCTAGTATTTACCTAGTTTGACCTGGCCTACAAACAACATTGAGATTCACATCGTTCTTGTCCCGGTCTGTGGCTTGCTCCGCCATCAAGCTGCTACAATTTTTTCCCACCCATCTCGTGAAGCTATCCATCATCGCTGTACCCCCTTTCTGCCTCTTATTTGCCCGCTGCCGCCGACCTGCGCCGCCCTACCAATTGCATCACTTTGGCACGCGCGATCCACCGCCCACCTTCTCCTCCACCGCACATCAGCAGCCGCCAGTCCAGCCGTCTACACCTTCCCGCCGCCGCATCATCCGCCCCCCCCCCCCCCCCCCCCTCCTCAGCTTGAGCGACGCGCCGCTTCCATCATAATCCGCCATGGCTGACGCGCCAAACCCAAACGACGAGCTCTACCCCATCGCCGTCCTCATCGATGAGCTCAAGGTATGGCCCGCCGCCCACTCCTGTTTTTTACCCCCCCGTCCTCGCGACCCCTCTGTTGACTTTAGGCCAAGCATGACGACGTTCTTCTCCGCCTCAATGCCATTCACCGTCTCTCCACCATTGCTCTAGCTCTTGGTCCCGAGCGCACGCGTGAGGAACTGATTCCTTTTCTCGATGGTAAGCCTCCCCGCGCCCGCGCCAGCTTGCAGCTCCCTTTTTAGCTTCCGCTCAAACCTCTTACATTTGCATCCAGAATCGGTCGAGGATGAGGACGAAGTGTTGGTCGCTTTGAGTGAGGAGCTCGGTAGCTTCACTGAGTACGTCGGGGGTCCTCAGTGGGCTCATGTTATTCTCTCTCCTTTGGAAAATCTCGCCGCCATCGAAGAGCCCGTCGTGCGCGACAAGGTACGAACGCCGATGACCGGCATACGCAACGCGGCGTCCCGCCTTGTCTTAAGATACTGACCCAAGCACAGGCTGTCGAGTCTCTCAACAAAATCTGCGAGGGTCTCAACCCCCAGCAAGTCGAAGAATACTTTATCCCCCTCACCATTCGTCTAGCCAAGGCCGACTGGTTCACATCCAAGGTGTCGGGCTGCGGTCTCTTCACAGCCCCCTACAAAAAGGTCTCGCCTCCGGTCCAGGAACAGCTTCGCAACCAGTTCGGTCTGCTCGTGCACGATGAGACCCCTATGGTTCGCCGTCAGGCCGCGACCAATATGGCCAAGTTTGTCAGGGAGATGCCCGCTTCCATCGTCGTCGATGATATGATACCCCTCTTCCAACATCTCGTCCAAGACGACCAGGACAGTGTCAGACTATTGACTGTCGAGATTCTCATCGCCATTGCCGAAGTCGTTCCCGCTAAGCAACAGGCGAGCCACGGTGTTCTCCTCACATCGCTGCGAAATCTGATAGAGGACAAGAGCTGGCGAGTGAGATATATGATTGCGGACAGATTCGAAAAGGTCAGCCTCTCTAAAAGTGCTGATAGCATAGGTAAAACGCTAACATGTAAATTAGATCGCCAAGGCTGTCGACGAAGAAGTTGTTTCGCGCGACTTGGTTCCAGCTTTCGTCAAGCTACTGAAGGATAACGAGGCCGAGGTCCGCACTGCCATCGCCGGCCAGATTCCTGGATTCTGCGCTCTAGTTGATCGGGAGGTCCTTCTCAAAGATATCATGCCAAGCGTCGAGGACCTCGTCTCCGACACTTCGCAGCACGTGCGCGCTGCTCTCGGCACGCAAATCAGCGGCCTGGCCCCCATCCTGGGCAAGCAAGAGTAAGTGGAGTAGGTTGAGCGTGCAGTTCCTTGCTGACAGCTGATAGAACTATTGATCACTTGCTGCCAATGTTTCTTCTCATGCTCAAGGACGAGTTCCCTGAGGTTAGACTCCACATCATCTCCAAGCTCGAGCAGGTCAATCAAGGTGTGTACTGAAGCCGCCCACTTGCCATCTGCACCACTGACCGACTCCAGTTATTGGCATCGACCTGCTCTCACAGTCTCTGCTCCCAGCCATTGTGCAGCTTGCTGAAGACAAGCAATGGAGAGTTCGCCTCGCCATCATCGAGTACATTCCTCTTCTTGCCAGCCAATTGGGTGTCAGCTTTTTCAATGAGAAGCTCAGCAACCTTTGCATGGACTGGCTTGGCGACACTGTCTTTTCCATTCGCGAGGCCGCGACACATAATCTGAAGAAGCTCACTGAAGTGTTCGGCGTCGAGTGGGCTAACGAGGCCATCATTCCCAAGGTTGTCGAGATGGGCCAACACAGCAACTACCTGTACAGAATGACGACGTGCTTCGCCATTTCAGTAAGTCTTCTTCAATTCTCCTATAACTCGATCCTAACGTTTTGTAGACTCTTGCTAGCGTCGTGAGCATCGATGTCATTGACAAGTCTATCCTGCCTATCCTGGACAACATGGTTGAGGACGACATTCCCAACATCCGCTTCAACGTGGCCAAGACATACTCTGTCATTATCGGAGTGCTGCGCCGTCTGCCCGAGAAGGGTACCATCTTCTCCCTAGAGAAAGAAGGTGCCGAGACGATGCCGTCGCCTAGAGGCCAGGAGTTGATTCAGGAGCGAGTACTGCCTAACCTGGGTAAGCTGCAAAAGGACGAGGACGTGGATGTGCGGTACTTTGCGACGACGGCGGCCGGCGAGGCAACAGCTTCCGGTGGCGAGCCAATGAATACATCACCTTAGTTAATGAGCAAAAAAACCATGTTGACCTTTCAAACCAAAATTTGAGTATCGAGAGCGATGATTGCCAGGCTACCGGGGCTGGTTCAAACTGACGAGGCGTATAGAATAGATGATTTTTACAGTTTCTCAATATGATGTATTGAAGTATATGCTATGCTTGTGTTGTGCGTATATGTACATGTCTAACTTGCTATGCAGAAGAAGATGGCTTAGTCGGGATTTTGCGGAAGCACAATGTACTAATGGTCTGGCCCGTAACACCTCCAAAGCTGAATGTGCGATATTTCACCCGCCCCGCCTCCTCAAACGTTGCGTCCTCGACGCTATCGCCAGCCACAAACCACCTGCGCAGCTCCTCTTCCGTCCAGTTGCAGCTCGTGATCAGAAACAGGCCCCCGACGGGCAGGAGCGGTAGGACGCGCGCTTTATATCCCTCACAGACACGGCGGCCGCTGCTGGGATCGGTGGCGTCGCTGAGCGAAATGGCGTCAAACGTGCCCTTGTCGAGGACGACGTCGACGGTCTGGACGGGGAGAATGGTGGACAGGGGAGGGCCGGAGAGGAGGTCCCATTCGGTAAAAATGATGGGCACGACGTCGGGAAGAGCACGGGAAGCAGCGATTCGGGAGGCGAGGCGGATCGAGTGCGCGCTGTAGTCGACGCCGTACAGGGGTCCGGACCAGCCACGCGAGCGGAGGGAGAAGAGGATGGAGCCGTTGCCGCAGCCGAGGTCGAGGATGGAGGTGGTTTCTCGGGAGAGGGCGGTGGCGGCGGGTGTATTATCGGTGTTAGATGTGTCGAAGTCGGAGTGGTCGGGGGAGGCGTCGGCGAGGCGGTCGAGAAAGGCGAGCATCTTCTCCTCGGCGCCCGAGTCGTCAAACCACACGGTGCCGATATCGTCGGGGTCGGCGGCGTTGTTGGCGATTTCGGTCGTGTAGAGCTTATCCCAGCTGCGGTTTTCCATTCGGCATTAGCAAAGATTGTTTGTTTGGGGGGGGGGGGGGAGGGCATCCTGGTTTCGCACGAGTGGGTTGTCGCAACCAGGGCAAATCGAACTTACTATTCACGAGTGC
Organism: Beauveria scarabaeidicola; assembly: GCA_037289395.1. Lineage (NCBI taxonomy): Eukaryota > Fungi > Ascomycota > Sordariomycetes > Hypocreales > Cordycipitaceae > Beauveria > Beauveria scarabaeidicola. Next base: position 7,191 of record JAEIJG010000011.1, on the reverse strand, counting down.
CGAGCTCGGAAGGGTCGAGGTGTTTTGGCTTCTCCGCCATTGTTTTTTTTTTCCTACTATGTGCAACAGTTTTGGCGGATTCAGTATGATTTATGCATGTATAGCTGAGAAAAAATATCGGCAGATTCCATGTATCGTGTCGTGGTGCTGCTGTCGCCAACTTCTACAAATGTCGTCTCGATTTTGCCAATTGACTTTGCCGGGGGGGTTGCACTTTCTCTTCGTTGGAGGGGTCAAGGTCCAGTTTGGGCAGGCGGTGAGGGGTTCTACAACAGGTTAATATTCTGCAAGTCCACCAACCCATTTCATTCCATGAATTCTGCTTATAATAATAGTGCACGATTTGACCCATGGTCTTCAAGTCTACCTTTCCAAACGGTCATGTCTGTGATTTCTCCCCCTCCACCGCTCCTCTCGCAGCTTATCTAGGTGAGACGCTTCAGGCAAAAGTAGCATGTCCCAACCTCGTTCATCTTCTTCGAGTCCATAGCCCCGGCGACCCATGTCGTCGTTGACGTGACAAAATTAGTTTTAGAAAATCGTCGTAGAGCATCGGCACCGTGTTGTCCTTGCCAAACTTCATTTCCCGGAGCTGTCTCTCGTGCCTGCCTTTGTCTGCCTTGTCAACTCGTCTTCGTCACTTTTTGTTCCGACTTTTCTTTTTTCATCATATTTTGAAAGAGACACAAAGAGAAAAGTTGCGCGAGCGTGGGCCAAGTATAGACCAGTGGACGATTCAGCCAGATAAGAAGCATTAGAAGGGTTCCTCGGAGGGGTCATGCTAAGCTCATTTTCCGTTGGTACCCTGCACGGTGTGGTATAATCCTGTGGAACTTACCGTTCAGAAACCGTGGAACGTTTTGCACGGTGGATTTACAGTGCCGAGGTTTAATTAATTGATGATGTCGTAGGTTCAAGTCCCTGGTTCTGCGATAGCAGCATTAACGGTGATGTAAGCGTCATCGGCGAGGTGTAATTCTCTATTTAGTCAACTGGTGGAAAGGAAAACAGTGGATACAAGTTGTACTTGAAAGTAAATACAGCTGGATTGCGAGTCTGGCTAGTTAGTACAACAATACATTGCAATGGCAGTATTCAGTGCACCAACGGAACGCAGTCGAGGTGGATAATCGTCTCTGTCATTATATATGTACAGCCAGGCGGTTCAAGACAGTTGGCGTTTAATATTCTAGAGCAGCATCCGGACGGGCGCTGAGACACGCCGGGCCCTCCGTGTCGTGATAACCATGTTTTATTGTGTTTTCACAGACGCGTCCGTGCACAGAAAACCGAAAAGGAAATAAACCGGTAAAGAAGTATGTCCCAACACCAGGCCCCGTGAGCAGTAATAAAAGAGTATGTAAAAAGCTCCAGTTCTCAATCAACCCAGATAAAATCAAGTTCGCCAGTTCATGACTTGAAAATGCACAAGGTAACAGGAAAAAGTAAAACACAATAGTCAAGCAAACTACATTTAGTAGAAGCTCTCTACCATGGTGTCCTTCATGTTGGTGTTGATGTTACTGGGTCCGTTGCCGTCGCCGAGGCGGAAGACGCTCTCAATGACGGACAGCTCGGTGGCGGTGGTGTCGAGGCCGGTAACGGCCAGCCAATCGTTGACGACCATGCCGGCGCCGACGACGTTACTGCCACGGTTGACGGAGCCGGCGACGAGGGGCACCTGGAGGAGACTCGAGAGTTCGTCCTGGTCCTGGATGCTCGTCTTGGGGTGGACGAGGCCGCCTTGGTTGGAGAGGCTCATGTAGGAGCCGACGAGGACGTGATCCGCGACGGTCTGGCGAAAGACCTCGACGCCAAGGACGTCGGCGATGATCTCCTCGGTCTCACGCTCGAGATCCGGGTGGATGAGGGCGATGTGATCGTTGGCGGCAATGACGTTGCCGAGGGCCGAGAGGCGCTCCTCGATGCGCTGGATACGCACGGCATCGGGCAGGGAGTTGCGCAGGTGCTGCAGCTCCTGGTCCGACGTGGTCGTGGGTACGAGCAGGCCCTTGCGGTTGCCAGCGGTGAGGCGGCCAATAATACGCGTTCCGGCAATGGTGGTCCGCACAATAGGGATGACGTCTTGGAGCTCGGCTTCAAAGACGCTGTAAAAGTTTTCGCTGGCGCCCTGGGAGACGAGGGCATACGAGTTTGTGAGTGTGGAAAAGACACCAACCCTGCGGGGAGAGTGTTAGCGAGTAGGCTCCTGAAAGTTGTGCGGTGGCAGCATCCGTAGCGGTGCTCAATTCTCGTCTTCTTTCCCCGTTGCACAATTCCTGAGTCTTGGATAGCTCAAGCCACATGCGGCGTCTTGTCGTCTCGTGCAGAGGGATTTGCGAGCTGCAGCGCGCCGCGAGGCGGGGTCTGGTGATGGCGGGGAAGCAGCAGACGAGAGAACCAAGACAGCTTGGTCCAGTTGGGATCAGGGCATTTCAGAAACGTACTCGTTGGAGTTTTCAAATTGGGCGCGGACAGCCATGATTAAAAACTTGCGTAATTAGGCTGGTAGAAAAGTTGCTGTGTGTAGAGATTGACGGTTTGAGGTTGTTGAAGAGAGAAGAGCACCCCGCAGACGGATAGATTTTTTTTTCTGCCAAAAGGTGCTGAGATTGGTGGTCTGGTTGTCTTTTTTTTTTTGGTCAGTTTTCTGAGGTAGGTAGTGGGGGCGGACTTGGAGCTTTTTATCCATCTCTACCTAGCAGCGTGTCGTGCAGCGTGTCGTGGGAGCCTTTGTAACACCGTCTGTTTACATGCTTGCCAAATTTTATTCGAATTTTATTCTACTTTTTCACGCCTCGTTTGGTGCTTACTGTAGGTGTCTGCAGATCCAGGGGCATTACCAAGCATGCATTCAGAGTCATCATGAGGTGCACCGTGCCACACACAACGAAAATGCGTTTAGCGCCTGCAGGCCCTGTAAATCTCCCTCTGTCCCGTTGTGGCTGTCCCCTGCCAGCTCTGTGTGTGACTCAATCCAAGACCCGCGCAACAAGGTCAGCCCCACGCCATCTCCAGCGATGACTCTTATTGACGCGACAAGTTTTGCCAATTCAGTAAAGTCATCCTTCGTCATTCTTGGCTTGGCCAGAACAAGGAAAGATGATTTTGCGCTACATGGGCAACGGGACGCCCATCAACGATGATCCGAGAATACTTTTTGTCAACTGTGAGATGGTGCCCTTTTCCATCTACGTTCCTGGTAATCATCGCCGCTTCGTCTGCATAATCAGTAGATTCAAATCGTCTTCATGTAAAAGCATGAGTGATCCTCCTTCTGGCCCAATTACACCTAGCTTATATGTACCATGTGTTCGTCTTTTTCATCTGGCCATCTCATTCGCTCACCACGGTTCGCTCTTCCTGGTATCAACATCTCCCTCCACACACAAAACAACACACTACACACAAAACATAGGAAACCACCCTCTGAAATATATTTGGATAAATGCCATGCGTATGCTCACGCTAGATGCTTAAAGGGTCCACACCGGCGCCTTGATCAGCACCTGCCGGCCCTTGACTTCCAAGGCCACGAATCCGGCAAAGCGAACTCTCCCGAGTTCCTTCATGGCAGCTGCGCGTCTGTTAGCTCCCATTTCGTGCGTCTTGTCCAGTCTTGTAGCCTTACCCGGCTTGCTCTTCTGGCCCTTGCCACCCTTCTCAACAACTTCTTCCAGCTCTGGGTCCGAGCCGGATTGGTTCGCTCCAGTCAGAGGTGGCAGCTCCCCCTTTTCCACCTCCATCAGATTCGGCTGAAACATATCGGCTGGCATCGGGTACCAAATGGAAACGTCGCGGCTCTCTAGTGGCAAGTTTGCCGCCACACCGATGGCCAGTTCCACAATCATCGACGTGCTGCCTTCGACACCAGGAGGCGGAGGGTCCGTCAGATGTGAATGTAGGTACGCCACAAGGTTAGCCGTGGCCACCTGGATGAGAGCGGCTCTGTTCTCGGTCGCTTGCGCATTGGGCTTCTTTTGCAGGCCGTCCAATGTCGCCATGCGCCAGTTGACAACCTTGGTCGTCTGGGCATCAAACTCTTCCGGTCGGTGCATGATATGAGTATTGCCGCGGATGCCCATCTCGATCTCCTTCAACTGAGCGCTCAAGTGTGGGTCAAGATCTGGGTGGAAGCACTTGTCAAACAGCTCGGTGACGAGCCAACGCGAGATAATGGCGCGTCCGACCGCAGTCATTTCCTGCTTGCCCGTCTTGAGCGCATCGGGGCTGACAAATTTGTCTAGCCAAGGGGGAATAATGTGCCATTCTTTGCGTATGTTAAAGGAGAGGTTCTGGATGGCTCCGTTCAGACGGCTAAAGCGTGTGGCGTATTCGCTGTCGTCCAAGGCCGTCCTTGACTGTGATAGGCGCTGGTTGGCGACAGCATTTTGCAGTTGCTCAACTTGTCCATTCAGCTGCTCAATCTGAGACTTGCCGTCGAAATACAGACGCTTGACGTTTTTATATTTCGTGACTGCAAAGTTGGGCACATGTTAGCCGCTAGGTGCCTTTCATAACAGCTCACCACTTACGCAGTTCTCTGAAAGCCTTTTCATTGTCGACCTCCTTTTCTGCAGTCGGCTGGGGAGTCTCACGGCCTGGGTCTGACCCCTCAAAATGGCGGCCATCGCCACGGTAGGCGGGTTGGCCGCTGCCGACGCCGGGCCCCTGCGACGGCAGAGGACTGGCGGCGGCTAGACCAGCATTGCTGTGACGGTAGCCAGGAGGATGGCCCGTAGTGGGCTGCTCGGCCTCGTTGCTTCGTCGGGAACTTTGGGGTGGCATGTCGGGCTGCTGCTGTAGCGATTGTGATTGCGGCGGCGGCGGCTGTTGCTGGTTCACGTGCTGTGCAGATCCAAGCTGTAAGGCTTGGGGAGTTTGATTTCGTAAATCTTGTTCGTAGGCAGAAGATTCATGCGAGAGCTGGGACGCTGTCTCGGGGTTTTGCGAACCTGGATAGCAGGCGGGGGGGAGTCGCCCGTCTGCCGTCTGCTGCAAGAGAATTTGCTGGTGAAGCTGTTGCTGCTGCGTAGATTGCGACGGAATATCAAAGTGAGCCTGATTATTGTCGAACTGCAGCTGCTGTTCCTGAGAAATGATCTGGCCAGGGCCCTGCTGCAGAATCTGCTGATATTGGTGAGGCGGTGCGTGCGTGTGCGGTTGGTATACGCCTTCGTCAAATGAGGAATTATCGAGATCGTCACTGGGAACAGGGCGAAGAGTGCTAACAAGCGGCGGGATGCGGGAGTCCTGAAAAGTGCATGTCAGTGGGCGGTGTGTTTGCTGAGTTGGCGTGTGGCAAGGCTCAGTCAAAGCCCAACAGGAGCCTCAGACTTCTTTGTGATGGGGTAGATGGGGTTCTCGCAGCGGAAAGTAGTTGTGTGCAGAGAGCATTCGAATGAATGAATCGAAAATGAGCAGCTGGGATGTGGAGTGCGGATGGGTTTCAGGCTGGCTGGGTGCTTACTCTCTTGTTTGACGAGCGGCGGCCTAAGAAGCCAACGATGTTATCGTGTTGCTGGCTGGCGGGTGCGTGCGAGCTGTTCTGGCTGCTGCTGCTGTTATCAGAGCTATTACGAACAGAGCCGAAGATGCCCTTGATTATGTGCAGCTTGCGGTTTGTACGGTGCTTTTCGGGGGCGGGCTGGGGAGGAGGCTGATGTTGAAGCTGTTGTTGGAAGCTTGCGGGGCTGGGCAGGTCGTCGACGGAGCTGGTAGCGATGCCGTATACCTGCTGCTGATGCGGAGGCGGCTGGTGCTGCTGGAGGAGAGAGCTTTGCGAGGGATAGCGGAGGCTCTGTGATCGATTCACGGTCGGATCGACAAACTCAGAATGTTGCTGCTGCTGCTGGCGGACATCAAAGACGAAATCACCGCCCGGGTGCTGCTGGAGAGGCGAGGGGTTATTATTAGTGGCCGAAGCGGTGGAGGTTGCGCTGTAGAGGTGAGGCGGGGGAGCTGGCGCCTGCGACTGTGCCTGGTGCAACTGTGCCTGGTGCAACTGTGCCTGTGGTTGCTGCTGCAAAGTCGGCACCTGCTGCTTTGGAAGCTTGCTGGATCCGGGACCTTGTAGAATTGGCAGTCCCTGTTGCTGCTGTTGCTGTTGCATCTGTTGCTGCAATTGCTGTTGCTGCTGCTGGCGGACGTCAATGGCTTCGTGAGGACTGCCCGCCGACGGCGACAAGGCAGACTGCGTGTCCAAGCCCGAGCCAGCCGCATCGCCGACACCGCTGCTTTGGATCCCAGCAGCTGTCTGCTCTGGAAGACCGTGCTGCGAGCGGTTGCCGGGCTTCCCCAGACGTCCAAACGTTGGCATCGGGGCGTGTATCTGTCCTGTCTGGAAGTTTGAGGAGGGATGGGGGGGGGTGCGTTGCGACAGAGGGGGGGTGTCTGCGGACGGTCCCAAGGGGCAAGAAGAACACGTTGAAACCGAGAAGCTCGTCTAAAAAAAGAATGCCGATGATGGGGGGAAGAGGAAGATGGAAGCGATACAGAATCGACCAGCACACGCAGAGTAATGGGGAGAGAGGCGCAGCTCCGGATCTTTGGGTGGGATGGTGACGGATTGCGGCGTCTCTGGCTAGGTAAATAGCTACCTAGCTACCTAGGTAGCAATAGCAAGTTGCGTCGTGGTTCATTGTTGGAGCTATAGCTTTCTAGGTCAGCACTTTTTACCCCAGGCGAATGCTATAATTAATCCGCTCCTTTTTTTAAGCGGGCTCTGTCTTTCTTCTTTTGCTTCCATGTAGATGCTTGTTTTCTTGTGAATATTCTTCTCCAAGCAGCAGCACCGTCGTAACTACTGGTAGCTTTCTCGGCCTAATTACTTTTTGCCTGCTCAGCGGCCCAGTTTCAGTCCTGCCAACTCGAAATCGCGCCATGGGCTGTACGCGATGCTAATAGGGGCCTCTTTCCGTGCTGCTGGCTGCACCGTGGTCAACAGTGATCTGTAGAGGTACTTCAGTACCCAACTATTACTGGATACCTTAGGTACACGTGCCACGCACCCACCGCATTCGCTATTGGGTGCTGTAGGGCTAGGTGGCCACCATAGCCACGTAGACACACACCAGACACCACTAAAAAAATAAGAAAATAATAATAGTTATATTATATCTAATAATATTATATATAATATAAAAAATATATAATTAAATTTCTTAGAAAATCTAGTTTATTAAGGTAAAA
>JAEIJG010000010.1:0-101346 GCA_037289395.1 Beauveria scarabaeidicola | reverse complement strand
ATGAAAGCAGGGGGTATATGCTTTCATGAATACGTAGCTTGCCTCCCGAGTGTGGGAGAGGGCAAAAAAAAAAAAAAAAACTGAGAACCCTTGACTCGTTAATGCAAAGGAAGACGAGGTCCAAATCGAGTCCTCCAGCCTTCCTTCATAATCTCTTTTGTGTCGTTACTTTGACTTGCGTCCGTCGGCGTTCTCCTCCGCGTCCAGCTTCTTGCGCCAGTCGGCCAGGCTCTCGCTGAGCCCCGCGCTGGCCATGCCGTCTTCGTCCTTCTTCAGGTCGGCCGGCGGGTCAAAGTCAAAGTTGGTGCTCAGGCGATAGTTCTTGTTGGTGGCCTCCCAGTGGGTGCGTAGCGTCTCGAGCTCGCTGGCAAGATTGTCGAGGGCGGCACTGTTGCGGTCGTCCACGCTGCCGTGGGCACCGCCGCCGCCGGCACCACCGCCGCCGTACACGCTCTCCGCCTCGGAGCTCTCCTGGCGCGCGTGGCCCAAGCCGCCAAGACCATTGGCGCCACCCGCCTCGACGGGTGTCATGTTGGGCTGTCGGCTGCGGCGGCGGTAGCTGTCAACCGAGTGCTCCACCTGGTCGAGCAGCAAGGATACTTTTTGCTCGGCATCGGTAGCGCGCTGCTCAAGCAGGGCGTTTTCGGAGCGCAGCTGGTCCAGATCTTTGACATGTGTCGCCAGCTGTTTCGAGGTCTCCTCCTTATTCTTTTGCAAATCGGCAAGCTCTCTTTGTACGCCGGCGTACTTCTTTTCCAGTTGAGAGCCAGAAGTGCGAAGCTCTTCTTGCAGAGCTTCAATCCTTTGCTCAAGGTTGTGCTTTTCAGTCTCCCATCCGGCGGGCGCTTCGACAGATTGACCATTGCTTTCGCCATTCTGCAAACGATCCTCCATCGCTTCCATGTCTGTCTTGAGACGAGCATTCTCCGTTTTGTACCGCTGCAGCTGCTCCTTCAGTTGCTTCAGCATCTTCTCAGTACCCTTCACGTAATGTACAGCGGATTGGTAGTCGTTCTCGAGTTGACTAAGCTTCTCACGGTAAGCAGATTCGGAGTCTTGGACTTGCACAGCAAAGGCTTGTTTCGTCTCCTCGTGGGAAGCATGCGAGTTTGCTAATTGGACTTCAAGTTCACGCAGACGCGTCTGCTCGGGTGAAGTCGTGCGTGGGCTGGCGAGTCCTCGACTGCGCACAGCGGCCGTGGGGCTTATGCCGCGCTCATTGAGAATGTCCTTGAGCGCAGTGTGCTGCACAGTCATGGCGTTTGTCTCCAGTTGCTGGGCAGCAAGCTTGTTCTTGACGTCGGAGTGAGCAGCTTGTAGGCTCTGGGTCTCCCTCAGGGCAGCCTGAAGTTGTCGTCTGATTGAAACACCTTCACGACTGGACTGCTCCTGATACTGTTCCAGACCGGCAATGCGCTCCTCGGCACTGCGAAGCTTATCAGCAGCGGCATCAAGCTCCTGTTGGTACTTCTTAACCATCGCGTTGGCGCTGGTAATCTGACTTTGCAGAGCCGCGATTCGCTCGGGATTGCCACTGGTTGACTTGGGCGAGTCACGGAGGGTGATCTTGTCGAGCCCAGAGAGGACGACCGCACGGTGTGTTCTGGCTTCGTTTGCGTGCTTCTCAGCCAGCTCCTCCGCGTCGCGTAACCTCTGGGTGGAGGCGACTAGCTCGGCTGTGCGGGCTTCGTGCTCGACCTTGAGCTTGTTGAACTTGGTCTCGAGCTTCTCTCGGGCGGTGCGCTCTTCCGCCAACTTCTTCTCGACATGTGACTTGCCATCTTCTGAAGCTTTCATGGCCGCTCGCAGAGAGGTAAAGGTCTCGTCGTGGGTTTTTGATGTTCCCATAGCGTCCTTGTACTTGGTCGTGATTTCCTCCTTTTCGGCCTTGAGTAGAGCCAAGGCAGATACCGCGTCAGCGCAGGAAACGGAGTGTTCGCGAGATTCCCGCTGTGCTAAATGTAGTTCAGACTTTAGGCGCTCGACTTCAGCAGAGGTTTGCTGCTTGTAAGCTTCGAGATGGGCGAGGCGCTTCTCAGCGGCAATGGAAGTCTCGTCGGCTAACTGGCGAGCCCGTCTCTCAGCTTCCAATTCTGACCTCTGACTCTCGATTCGGGCTTGCTGATCTTTTTGCAGGTGTAGTGTCGCCGCGAGCTTCTTGCTGATACCATCAGAGCGGCCAACTTCGTCACGCTCACCATTAAGCTGCGGGGTGCTAGCCGCGCTGCCGCCGGTGTATGCTGCCACTTTGGCTTTGGCATACACGGCCTCTTGAATGGCAGCATCTCGTTGTCTCTCTGCTTCAGCAATTTGCTTGGCGGCAAGAACGGCTTGCTTGTCGACAGAGCTTTGCACGTTGGCGAGTTCAGTTCGCATAGCCAGCAAAGCCTCAATGAGAGGCCTGTCTTCGTCATCGAATGTTTCCGAGGACTTGTCCAAGGCTGGACTAGAAGGGTTCGGGACATAGCCACCCTTTCGAGCTAGCTCGAGTTCGGAAGCATACCAAGCATTCTTGTTTCGTGCAGCATCTAGTTCCTTGAGCAAGGCAACGGTCTGCGAGTTGCGTCCAGATGAACGACGAGACACCAAGCTGCCACCTTGTCGGTTGGGGGGTGGTGGTGATGCCGGGCGGTTGGCTCGCGATGACTCTAATGTGCTGTCGATGGAGCCTTGTGACGGGCGAGGGGAGCGAACTTTTTCGGCAGCGCTAGCTGCTCTTGAGCCAAATGGAGGCGATCGTTGACCATTCACAGCGGTAGCGAGGGGGGCTTCGGGATCTGCGGCAAGTTGCCGTGCAGAAGCTTCGACAGAGGCAGATTTTGGCGAGGCAGGTCCTGGCGAGGCAGGTCCAGGGCGATCGACTGATGCGCCACGCACTCGTCCAACAGAAGAGGGCTCTATAGGTGATTTGGCGGCAGCAGGCGCCGGTGGGGGTGAGACGGCTGGCGGAGGGGCTGGTCGAGGCAACTTTGATCCCGCGCCGAGTGGGCCTTGAGGTTCGGGGCTTGTCGGGTTGAGAGAGCGGTTCCAATCGGGACTCGAGATGGGGGCTTGTCCGTTGGTGGTAGGTGCGGCGGCGGCGGCTGCACCAGCCATTGCACCTGCAGCTGCGCCTTGTGTTATTCGTTTGGGATCTTGGCCCGTATTGGCGGTACCTGGGGCCTGACGACTGGCGGTCTCAAGGCTCGGTCGAGCAGCTTGGGGGGCACGAATGGAATTCTGCTGAGCATCGGCGGGATAGCGAATCTTAGTCGTATCCAAAACATAAAGGATACCAAGATCATTGACAGTAGATGCAGCAGTGCTAGGCTCACCACCGAGTACAGCGATGGACTTGCCAACAGTGGTCATACTGTGACCTGATCGAGGCGAGGGTGACGGGCCCATATTCTGGAAGGTGTACCAGCGTCGGAGGGAAATTCGAAAGGCGGCGAGATCGCCCAAGTCGGTGCCTTCCTCGGTTCTGCCTCCAAATACATACATGACATCGTCGACAAGTGCGGCAGCATGGCCTTCACGGCGAGAGGGAATGTAGCCGATGCAGTCGAGCTGAGACCACTTGTTGGCTAGTGGGTCATAACACCAAACATCGTTGAACCATTCGAAGCCGTTGGTACCACCGAAGAGGTACATCTTGTCGTTGTAGGTGATGACGGTATGATTTGTTCGAGCAGCGGGAATGCTGGGGGAAGCGTCAGACTGGAGTAGAATTTCCCAGCGGTTGTTGGCCATCTGTAGCTGGTTCAAGTCAAAGGCAGACAAATCATTCATGAAGTAGCCTTCGACTTGGCCACCAAATATATAGATTTTGGAGCCTAGGATATTCAGCGAGTGGCCGTAGCGACCAGAGGGGCGGGGGCCGGCAGGCAGAGCCCTTGACCAGTGTCGCGTTGATGTGTTGAGAAGATAGAGGGTCTCGTCAAGGACATCGGAATCCTCAATCTTGGTGTCGCCGCCGTAGACGATGAAGGCATTGCCAACGAGCAGACTAGAGTGTCCAACTCTGGGACCGGGGCCCTCGGCGGTGGTGGAAAGAGGATAGCAGGACATGCTGCCTCCGGCCTCGATCATCCAGAGATCGCCTTTGACGGTGGAGCTACCAATCAGGCCACCCATCATGTAGATGTCGCCTTCTTTGGAAGAGGCGCTATTGACGGCGGCGCCATATCGAGGAAATGGACTAGAATTTGGCGTCGTGTATGTGATTCGGCGTTGCGACCAAGGATATAGAGAGGCGTTTGGGTTTCCGGTTGGGGGGGCGGTGCGAGGCTGTATCGGACACATGGAGCATTAGCATTCTGAAGTTGGCCTTTGTCACAGCCGCAACGGAGCAATTGAGGGCAAAGAAGCAATTGCACTTACTGGAGCGTCGCTGGAAGGGTTTCCCAGGGCATTATTGTTATTAGTATCGACACTGCCGCCGCGACGGCTGTGGGCAGAGGTGACCTGACGCTCGGGGGTGGTGACGGCATCATTTTCCACGGAATTTAGGCTGCCGGTGGGCGTGGCTCTGTGCTTTTCATTCTGAATGCGGGCATTGGCGCCGGCCATGGCGGTCGGGGGAGGAACATTGCCATCACGGCTAGACAGCGCACGATCCTGGTTCTTCTTTGATTTGAAGAGAAACGCCATGATCAATCAGGGGCCGCGCGCCGGCGGGCAATGAAGTGAGGAAAGTCGGCGCAACGGTGGGAAGCGATTCGATGACGATTGAAAAGAGAGGACAGACGAGCATGCAGTCGAGTGAAAGGATCGAAGCGAGAGTGAGATGCGGTTGTGCAGTCGGCAGAGAGGAGGTGTGTAACAACGGCGCTGGCAGTCGAGATGATGGTTGGAGCCAGGGGAAGGCAGACAGATTTGCGCACGCGCGAAGAGCTGTGGCGTCAAGTCAGAGGGAGGAAGTCGAGTTGCGGTGCCGAACAAGGCAAAAAAGGCGAGAGGACTCGAGTTTGGAGATGGCTGGAAAAGCCCAGGGGTGTGCGTGGGTGAGAGGGCGATTGGTCGGGGGGGTTGATGAGGAAGAAAGTGCTTGTCGCCTGTCTTTTTTTTTTCCCTCCTGGCGGCTGGGGGTAAGAATGCCAGAGGGGTTGGGTGTTGCGACTAGCAAGAGCCGGGGGAGGAGAGAAGAGGAGTCGAATGGAGATGTCACAGCGCCGCGAGTTGTGGTGAGCAAAAGAGGTGGTGGGACGGTAGGGTGTAGGCGAGTGAAGATTCGAAAGAAGGGATCAATCGATGGATGGATCAATTGCTGATTGAATGCGAGGGCGAGGGCGTTGGAAGCGACAGGAAAGTGGCGATCAAAGGCGCAAAAGGAGGCTTGTTAACCGTGACAACAGCGGACGCTTTAGATGATGCTGGGGAAGGAAGAAATGGACATACCTCTGGTAGATGGACCCACTGTAGGTAGCGCTGCATTTGGTTGATGAGCCCCTGTTTCCCATGTTTCGGGGGCGGTTCCAGCGTACCTGGCTGCCCTGAGGGCCTGAGCGCACATCTCTTAGTGGTTGCTACAGTGGAGGGCGTCTAGGTACCTAGGTACCTACCTACCCACCGATAGCCGTGATTTACTCAGTACCACCTCTCGACAACCTACCTACCTATGAACTCGGTTGACTGCAAGCCCCAGGCGTCAGGTGAATAAAACACTGCATATCTAAGTATTACAAATTACTGGTATTGCTACTTGTCCAACCTTCGCCCAGCCCAGTGTCCATATTTAGATGCTCCGTGGCCAGCTGGATGCAACGCAAAGAGGTGGTTTCTTAACCAATCACAGCTTGCCCTCAGCTTTTCGTTGGCGGCGGCGTTGGCTTGTCAGGGGCTTTTAGGGGTTGACAAGCAGCAAGCAGTTGAATTCACCAGGAATACTCCGTATTCTACGCAGAAATTCAGACAGCCTCCTTTTTATTTTCTTCCGAGCCCCGGGGATCCTTGTTTTTTTTTGCCTTTGCTAGTTATAACAAGCATGGCGTCATATTATCAAGACGTCAAGTGGCTGGGTTTCTAGTGCCAGTCGGCAACATCGCGCACTGTGGGGGAAAACTGTATCTACCTACAGTACTCCGTACCAGGTACCTTTTATTTACGAAGTACGGAGTAGTAATAAGGCACATACCTCGAGGTTCTTTTGCCAAAGGCGATTGACAGCGACAAAGGTACACACGCCCTCTCCATGCTCCATGGCTGCAACTACTTCTTACCTCAACAGCTCGCACAGTGTACCAGAGACACCACGCGGTGATGCTGCAACTATCACCATTTATTCTGCAGTACCCGACCCCGGCTTGTAAGCAGGTACAAGCCTCAGGTGCAGCCTGCAGGGCGCCATCGGTGGGCCGCTGGGCCGCACCCGCAAACCCGCGCTGGTACTTAAATGCCAACGTACCTACCTAGGTAGGTACCTACCAATGTACCTCCATAATTACTGGTATTTACAGTTTGTGCGCCGTCCCAGCCCGCGAAATCAAAGGGGGCTGGTTGGAGGGGCGCCGATCCACTCCCTTTTTCACCCTTCCAAACTCAATGCTTGCTGGCAGCCTCCCACGAGACAACAAGCCACGGCGACATTTTTGGCCTAAAATCCCCTTTTCCATTTGCTACGAATACATATTCGTAGATCAATAAACCCACCATCAGACGAAAGCATTGTCTACTAATTATCCGTTCTCATAATTCCCCGTCTCATCCGTCTGACCCCGCCTCGGGACGGCTTGCTCTCACGGCAATCTTATACATTCGATGCTAAACGCTAAGCAGAGACTCACGAGGTGTATTTCCTTGCCTCTCATCTCTCTTTGCCGCGTGCAATCCGTTTTCTTGCCCACTGTTTACCAGTCATTATTCGTACTGCTAGACCAACAGCTCGCGCTGACGAATTGATTCGTCAGCGCCGTGCCGTATGCCAGGGGCTCGTGCCACAACCAGACTCTTGAGCAACCTCGCACACGGCCTGCCCATATCCGTTTCCCGCCGCAATATAATACAAGAAGACGGAGAAATACCTCGTTCAACTAAACCCCTGCCCAGCTTGTAAATACTGCCAACCGACCCATGTCCATCTTGATGCTGTTTGCCTGGCCACACCAACCCGCGGCGTATCTTGCCCTGGACCAACAAACAACTTTGAGACGCTGCGTTTCGATGCCATGGCAGAACAAACACACCCATCGCTTCGCAAAACACCATGGTAGTACACGCGCATCGTCAAACCCCCACGTTCCCGACCCTTGCGTTTCGTGAATACAACAAAACCTCACTCATAACCGCACGCACCACCCCATCACCGAGACGACAAGGTTCTTTTTGATAAGCTTTCTTTCTGGTAGGCAAAAGGCAAAAGCATCGCATATTTGTCATTGAGGCTCACTTGTCCCGGGCTATGGGTTTAGGTTCTAAAATCGACGATATGATACAGGGAGTATACTGACCCTCCAAGGAAACGTTAAAATATGATCCCCCCGATCAAGTACTGCGAAACAGGAAAGAACAAAGAGAGAAAAGAAACAACCGAGCTTATTGACATACAAACATGTATGAGAAAAAAAGAATAATGAAAAGTAAAACCAAGCCGCCGAAAACACCAACTACGAGAAATGTCAACCCTCTTATGCGCCCATTCGCTTTCTCTCTTCTTTTTTGCATTTCCAAGACTTCTCACGCCGCAGGGGCCGACTCCTCGACGTGGACACGCTTAGCGTCCCGAGCGCCTTCGTCGCCGTCTGTGCCGCGTTTTCTTTCCTGGCCGTGGCCGGCGGGCGCCGCAGCTGGTACGGGGTTTTTGGCCACGCGCCGAGCTTCACGCTCGCGACGCTCGTTTTCCTTGCGCAGCGCTTTCGATTCAAACTCGTGCCAGTCACCACCGATATTCGCAAGTCTGCGCAAGGGTCTCTAGTTAGCATCATCTTGTGTAGAGTAGAAGAGGTGGCAAGGCTTGGGACGAAAACTCCCGGAAAAAGAAGAGAAAACTCACTCTGTGGCCTGCCGAGGCAGTGGCTCTTCCGTTGTAAAATATGGATGAGCCAGCACTTCACCTGCCGTCGGTCGCTTCGCCGGATCGTACAAAAACATCGACTGTATGAGCTCGTATGCCGCCGGCGTGAGCTCTGCACTAAACATTTCAGCAAACATGCTTCTCCGCTTCGCCGTCGGTCGCAGCAGCTCGAACCAGGCCATGTCCACGAGACCGGGCCAGTCATGCCGATTCGGTGTGCCTAGCACGTTGTAAATCTTGTCCAACTGGCTCAACTCCGTGCCGTCACCAGCAAAGATGGGCTTCTGGACAAAAATCTCCATCATGACGCAGGCGGCGCTCCAAATGTCAACGGCAGCAGTATACTGCGTCTCGCCCAACAGCAGCTCGGGCGATCGGTACCATATTGTGATGACGCGGTTCGTGTAGTCGAGCTGGTGTCGTTTGGCGTAAAAACGGGCGAGACCAAAGTCGGCAATTTTGAGGATGCCGTCACTGCTCACGAGAATGTTGGCTGCCTTGATGTCTCTGTGCAGCACACCCCTCACGTGGAGGTAGTCGAGTCCTTCAAACAGTTGCTTGGCCAGATGCTTTTTCTGCGGCGGCTCCAGCTTGAAGTGAGGGTGGTTGAGCAGACCAGTCAAATCATGAGACAGGTACTCAAAGACCATAAAGCAGTCGTTCTTCTCGACCATGACTTCTTGAAGATTAACAATGTTTTGATGGCGCAGTGATTGAAGCAGTTTGATCTCTCGAACCGCAGTTACGGGAAAACCATCCCGCTCTCCTTCCATTCGAATTCGCTTCAAAGCCACTTGCCCCTTTGTGTATACATTTAGACCCTTGAAAACCTTGCCGTACGTACCAGAGCCAACAACTGATTCGTTGCCAGGCTTGCGGAAAAAGACAGACTCTGATGCAACCAAGTGTGGCGGTAGAGTGGGCCTTGGCTTAGGCCGTTGCATCTTCTTCATAACTTTGCGCATCCTCGGTGCCATTTTGGGGCCCTCGGGAGGCTTTCGATCGAACAGTGGCTGTGTGGGTGCGCCTGGTGGGGGCTCATTCTTGCCATCTTTTCGCTGAATTTCCTTCTTTGGAGCAGGGGCGTTGAACTTTTGAGATATCTCGGGCTTGGGACCTGACGGAGGGGCCTTGGATGGCTTGAAAGCAAAGCTGAACTTGGAGGGGGAGCTTGTCTGCGCCGATGGCCCCTTAGGAGCATCTTGCCGGGATCGCTCACTTCTGTCGTGTCCTCGTTCGTCCCGCACTCTGTCGAATGCTTTGTTGTCAAGATCGTTGCTGTCAATATCCATGGCAGTCGTTTCATCATTCTCACCATTGCTCCCTTGCCGCTGCTCGCCGCCGCGAGAACTGTTGAGATCCCACTGGATTCCCCGTGATGAAGGGTTCCGATGAGCTCCACGACCGGCGAATGAGCCACCTCGAAAACCAGCGCGTGGCCCTCGGTTACTGGGGCCGGACGGGGGGTCAAAAGGCGGTGATCTTGCGGAATTTGGTCCGGTAGGCGGTCCATGTCGACTATCCTGTCCACCATGATCGTGCGAGATTGGCTCGTTTCGGCTGTTGCGACGACTGGGGGATGGTGAATTTCGATAATGTGGCGAGTTTTTATAGCCATTCTGGTCCCTGTAGTGAGTGCTGGAGCCCCCTCGGCTATGCCGTGGATTCATTTCGTCTTCTTGAATCGGTTTTGATGGATTGCTCCTGTTCCTCGAATCTGATACTTTCGACTGCCTCGTTGACTGGTCTCTTTCGGTTACAGATGTCCTTCTTGAAGCCTCAACACCAACACTGTCGCTCGGAACTGAGCTCTGACGGTGTGAATGATGGCTATGAGAAGTTGGTGACCGGCTTCTCGATCGATGGCGATCGTTTTGATGTGGCTGCCTAGAGTCCCTCGATCCGCGATGGGAATCTCGGGCAGATTGCCGAGGCGACCTCGTCAATGAATCACGCCTTGATCTGCGGCTGCTGCTTTGAAACGGCTCTGGAGAATGACGAGAGTCGCCGTGTTTGCGTGAAGATCCCGACTTTCTGCCCTCTGAAGAGCGATGGCGGCGCTTCGATGTAGAGTGGGAGCCCCCTTCACGTCTCCCTCCTGATGGGCTGTGGTCTCGTCGCGACCGCTTTCGGCGGGGACTCTTGCTGCGGGTTCGATGACGCTTGGTAGATGATGGCGAGCGGCTGCGTCGTCTGTTGTCTCGGCTTCGACTGCGGCTGCGACTGTGACGTTGCCGACTTTCTTGCCCAACAGCATGAGCTTGTTTCTCGCGGAAGCGGGGGATCAAGTCGTCGGATAGAGCCGATGGGCGCGAATTGTCGGCAGGATGGGGTCTGTTCCGGTCCCTACTGCGATCGCGGGGGCGGTGATGTTGGTGGCTTGAATCTGGCCGCGCTTCGTTGGCGCGGGTACGGGACGTGCTGTCGTCGGGGTTATGACGAGAACGACGGGGAGACTTTGAGCGGTCTGAATCTCTTAAGTGTCGACTCGACCGAGACCTGTCTCGATGGTCGCGGTGTCCACCGACTTCTTCCATGGCAGCATCTCCGAGGCGTCGCGACGCAGAAGCTGTGGTGGTGGAGTGGGTGCCTTTGGGTGGTGCACGCCAGACTGATGAATTTTTAGTGCTGTTGTTCCCCCCCAGCTGATAAATGGCCGCACCTTAGCCGGACCAAGACACTCCACAAGTCATCAGCCACGAAACCGCCTGGCGGTGACTGAAGCCGTGCTGTGTCAATGTATTTGGCAGCTGAGGCATGTCCATGTTCCTGCCCTTTCCAGAAACGATATGTTGCCGCAACACCACGCATAGGTAGGCATTGCATAGCTATGACATGTGGCGGCTGCAGCGACACCCCTAGCCTCCTCAGCCCAAGATCCCTCTCTTGCTTATCCGGCCGAGCCTGGGCCAGTAAAATTGGCTACAAGCCAACTTGGATTAATCTCAAGTCCAGTATGCACTCGAACATGCCCGATGTTGATGGTGGCCGGCTCATCATCCACCGAAAGCTGCAGCATCTGCCGGATGATGAGCAGTCAGTTGTCTTGTCAGACGGCGCAATTGTCGCCAAGACAGCTTCGACAAAAGCAATGAAAGCATTGAGCACTACAGATTGACCCTGAGAGATCAAATTTACGAGTTCCAAACCACTCCTCCTCCCCCTGTCCACGAAGCGCGGCGGCACTTAGAGGCAGCAGTTCCGTGACAATTCTTCGTTCGGCATCGGCTAGCAGCTTCTTGTTGCCGTGCAAGATGTATGCCAGGGCTCAATTGGCTAGTAGCTTGTGGCCTCCCAAACATTCCCGCTGGTTGTGTGAAGAACTGGGCAGCAAAGATAGATATCCGCCAGTAAAAAGCTCGCGCCGGCGCGCGAGCAGAGAGCCTGCATACGGTGAGAAAGCCGTACGAAGTCGTATGTAACATGATAAGCCAAGCTTTCCAAGAAGCAAGATCCGCTGAGGGATGCGCAAAAATTGCTGTGATGATGCTCATGGCGATGATGGTGACGAGTAAATATACCCTGCGGTCGCTGGCGCGGCTGGGGGCGAATAGCCGTCATATTCAATGGGTTGCCGTCGATGCTTGATGGTGGTCGAATAGCCTATCGACGTCGAAGAACACCCCCCATTGTTCAAAAGTATCACCCTGGTCGGGAGTTCATTTTAGGCGGGCGTCCCTCCTGGAGCCGGCAATCAGCGCAGCCTCCCATCTTTGCAGAAGCGTCGCGCGCAAGGTTGGATGTGATATATGAAAAAGTCCTCAAAAATCCTCTCCTCGTTCGCTCTGTCCGTTTAGTACGGTTCCAGTTGTCGTCTCCCCATGAGGCGGGCTGGGATGTGATGAATCATGACGTGCGTGCTGAGGAGAATGCTTGATGCTTGTGCGCAACAATGGAGGAGACTTGGCCAGAGAGTGGGAAGCAAAAGTCACGTGATGCGAAGTCAGCTCGCTGCAAAATGATAGCGCTTGGCCAGCCAGCGAAAGGCTACATGACTACCTAGTAGACTGCCAAACTACGTACCGCAAACTCCAAATTGTAATAAAATTGATTAGCTTGCCCATCGCTTTGTATATTGTCAGGTAGGTAGCCAAATCCAAGAGCCAGGCGGCCAAGCTCCGGGATGTCAAAGGGCATTAAATGTCGGCCACGGCGTTGGCTAAATCTCCGTGCCGCGGTTCTGGGATCTTAGTCTTACTTGGACTAATCAGGACTAGTGATGTTGCCGCTCTTGCTTTGGCTCGGAACAGCCCAAGCTCAGCCACAGCTCGGATAGAAGGGCGATTCATGCAAGTTCTGCACAATAGTTCGATCGTGCCTTTGGTCTAACAGGTAAGGTGGCGAGTATTCCATGCGTATACTTGTGGGTAAGGAAAAAAAGAGGAGGACCATCTGCAGGAGTTACGAAGTCGTATGATAAATGCACAGGCGTGCTTGATATGGCAGCTATGCTTAAGCATAAGGGTAAGATAGAAGACATGTACCTCTGTTAGTGTCAAACGCAGCGTAGGCTTGGGTGATCTTTCTTGTATTAGCGACTCACACCAGGAACGGCAGGGTGTTGCGGCGAACCTCATTATTAAGACCAGTCTCTTTGATCATTGACATGAGAACGAAATCGGGCATGCAACCTACACTGTTCTGCATTCGGGCTTAGAGACCTCCAACATTGGGATGCGTTAACAAGATATTAATCATAACTTTTTAGGGCATATATAGGAAGCGGTTAGATGTACACTTAATTGTAGCGAAAGACCTTTTCAAGACTCTCTAGAAAATCAGCTACGCAACCTTGGCTACTCTGATCCCTATAAAAAAGTATATACAACTGTAGATATAAATGACTAACCCTAGAGGGTACCTTGAAGAAATCGTTCAACCTTGCCAGCCACGATGCGTGCGTTTATTACGGTGAACATTTATGCATAGGTGGGCCAGGAAGTGTTGCTCAGTCAAGGCTCAGGCTAAAAGCGGCGGGGCTCAGGATCGCATTCAGGATTCAGGGCAGTCTGAGATTCTGGATAGCCGACGGGGTTCCAACTTGCGAATTTGCAACAGGTTTCTTTGTAAGTCGGCGCGACGGGACTTTGTCCAATTGTATGTTGGCCCGGTGGATCTAAATATATAGATAACATGTTGCCCAGTCCTATATATTCACATCGAAATTCTTTGGCTCTTTTCGATGGTCAATCTCGTTAGCGTCTGCCAGCCGAGACCTCCGTACGTTGCACAGCCAGCCAACGCCCCGCGTCATCCCGACCTTAATTTAGGAAGCTTCTAGCCAGTCTTACAGTTTGAACTGTCTTTTCTCTCTCTCATCGGTGGCTTTCCAAGCAAGCCGTATCGGCGCCGACACTACTACCCGCAGAGCCCCATTCGCAATGGAGTGGTTTGGAAAAGCCAAGATTGAGTTTACTCATTCACCAGCACCGAGAGCCATCAAGCAAAAGGATGGCGAGGACACCGACCTGCTCAAAATCTGCGAGGCAACCACGCCGCCCTGCCATCTGAACCCGCTGCTGTTCAATGGCCACGTCCAGACCATGTGGACGGCGACGAAGCCCAGCGGACCCCAGGTCTTTTACCGTCGGCGCTTGTTCGACGCAGACCACGACACGTACAAGGGGTCGTATGCTGTCGACTTTGCTGTCGAGCCCTTTGAGGAAAGCGACCCTACGCTCCCGCACCGCACTGTGTATTACACAGAGGAGGAGGAGAAGAATCTGGGGTCCGATGACGCAAGACCCATGGTGGTCGTATTGCACGGCCTGTCTGGCGGCTCTCACGAGATCTACCTCCGACACACCATCGCACCGCTGCTTGGCCAAGGAGGCTGGGAGGCCTGCGTCGTCAACTCCAGAGGATGCGCCGGTAGCAAAATCACTAGTGGCGTGCTGTACAATGCTCGTGCCACGTGGGACGTGAGACAGGTAAATGGATGCTTCACCCTTGGCCCGCGAGCTCGCCTGCTGACGTCGCTTCTATCCAGACAATCAAGTGGCTACGCCAAATGTTTCCCAACAGACCTCTCTTTGGCCTCGGATTCTCTCTTGGTGCCAACATGATGACAAACGTGAGTCTTCTCTACTCTATTCAGGCAGGAAAATGCTGATCCCTACACAGTACTGCGCTGAAGAGGGCGAAAGCTGCGTTCTCAAAGCTGCCGTTGTCTGTTCGAACCCATTCAACCTGGATTGTACCAGTAAGCTCATGCAGAGCACTTTGATCGGAAGGGAGCTCTATCTGAGGGTCATGGGCTGTAAGTCGGCCACATTTTCAAAGATATTTTGAAGCTAAAGGAGAATTGCAGCGTCGATGAAGCAACTCATTGCCAACCACAAGGAGGAGATCAAAAAGCACACAAATCTCGATCTGGAGGCTATTCAGCGAATCACCTATCTCCATGATTTCGATAGAGAGGTCCAGTAAGTCGTTGGCTGCCCAAGCAACTGCCAATACAAGTAATAACAAATAACAGATGTCCAACCTGGGGATACCCCACTGAATCTGCGTACTACCGTGACGCCTCTTCCTGCGATTCGGTCTTGTCCATCAGAATACCCTTTTTGGCTGTCAATGCCAAGGACGATCCTGTACGTTTTCCGCGCGACGGCCTGCGCCGGCTATAGGCTAACATGATGCTATAGATTGCACTCGGTGCTGCACTTCCGTACCAAGAATTTCGCCAGAACCCCAACACCATCCTGCTGACAACGTCACTTGGCGGGCACCTATGTTGGTTCGAGTGGGGTGGTACACGGTGGTTGACCAAGCCCGTCAACAACTTCTTGAACCACATGGCCTTTGAGGTTGACCTTGACTCGGCCAAGCCAACAAAAGAAACGCAGAGCGACGAAGGGCCCATCGCTTTTGACCCTATGCGACGAAGACTGTATGTCCCTCAAATGTAATACTTGGACTAGGCAGTTGTGGAAGCTATTACCATCCATTCCTTGCCGAAGTCTTTCAGAAATCATCACATATACAAGACTAGAAACGATATAGAAAGACGTAAATAGACGGCAAGCAACAAGAGTATCTGTTTTTACATCATCAACTTGATGACATTATTTCAACTTCTGGCTATTCCCTTTCTTTTACTTTCCATATTTTCCTAAACTTTCCTAAGTTTGCTACGCTCGTCTTTCCTACTGCGCGGTTCGCCTTCAAGACCGGCTGATGGCGGTGGTTGGGGTGATTGGGGTAGCTGGCTGTTAAACAGGTCTTCGAGTTACGTGGGACGCCAATGGGTGCTAGGTACTTGGGTGCTGCTGAGAGCAATACTTGATGATTGATTTCATGTTTTGTATATTGACAAATCATGCCTGCTCAACCTTTCGACACTGCCCGAGTCCCAGACATGATACGTACGCCACAAACGCCAAGCAATGCGAAGAAAAAAGAAACTAAAACGAAGAAAAGTCATGTACAATGCAGACGGCTGCTCATGCAAATGCAACCTTCTTCTTGGGAGCCTTTTTGGCCTTGCTGCCAGCAGACAGAAACTCCTTGACATTGTCGTCGTCCATCTCGGACGTCTTCTTGTTGCGCTTGCGTCGCAGCGAATCCTTGACGTCTTCCAGTCTTGACTGCCTCTCGCCTTCTTTCTTCTCGGCCTCGGCTCGTCGAGCTTCGCGAATCTCTTCCATCTGGCGCGCCTTGATCATCTTGGATTCGATCTGCCCATTCTTTTCGGCCTGGACGATGGAGAGGATGGTGTTCATGCTTTCCTGTTTTCGCATTGTTAAAATAAAAAAGCCCACGCAAGATGCGCTTGCATTGTGGTGTGTATGTGTGTGCACCACGGCAAGCGCGGTGTAGCAACGTACCCGATCGTCGACAAAAACCTTGCCCTTTTTCTTGCCCTTGGGCTTGACGACGCCGACGGGCGTGACCATGTTGAGGGAGGGAATATCCAGCTGGGCCTCGGTGTACGTCTTCTTCTTGCGCTTCTTGAAGAGCGCGCTGACGCTCTTGTCCTTGACCTGCGTGGATGTGACGGGGCCGCCTTTGGGCTTCTTGGATTTTGAGACGCCGTCGGTGTCGGAGCGCTTGCCGTTTTTGCCAGCACCCTTGGGCGCGGCGTGCTTGTTCTTCATGGTGCGCGTACGATTGGGCGCCATGATGTCGGATGGAGCTTCGAGTGCGCTGTCAATCGCGGGACTGTGTGATTTTTTTTTGCCTTTGCCTCGTTGCGCTGGATGAGATGCAGCGCGTGCGGGTGGCCGAGAAGCGGTAGGATGGGCTTTGGGAATTTTTTTTGGCGGCGGTACTGATAAGTACGGCGATAAGACTGGCACGTCGAAATAAAAATGGGCGGCACCAAGGTAAGTACCTACCTAGTTGGCCACCAGGGACAGCTACGCCGTAACGAAGGAAAGGGACATGAACGGAAAATAAAGAAAGGTAAACAGAATAATGATCAATAGTAGACATTCGGCTTATGCAATGATTATTCTGCCAAATTCAAGTTGTAGGCATGATTGGCCAAGTTCAACAATAGCCCCAACCCGTACCAACCGCCACATTGCTAACTACCTACGTACCTAAGTAGGTACCTTTAGCGGGGTGTTGGCTGTGAGTAACCTTTGCGCAGGTACCTGTATGCGAAAGGGAGGGCATGCGCATTGCAGTACAGAGAAAGAGAAAAACGAAGTTACACTGCAGCCATGTATTACTCGAAAAAGTAGCTTCGAAAGATAGATTGAATTTGGGGTGAGAGAGACTCCCTTCCCCCCTTTTTCCCACCGTTGTTAAAGATGCAAAGGCACAGATGTGCAGAGGTGTCAGGTACCGGGAAAGGAGGTACGCACCACCAACCATAGCAGCACGAACTGCGCCGCTGGGTCTTGCCAACTACCTAAATTACCAATTAATCGAGTAACCATGTAAACTCACAGATGCTTGTCTACTCGTTTGATTCTCTTGAAAGAATAATATACCCAAGCAGGTACCTATCTGACTTTCGCTGCGTGGCTCGCTCTCCTGCTTGTTGCTTCTCCACACCTAGGTAGGTACATACCTACATTAGTACGCCAACTGCCTTGTCTCCGCCACAACGTCCTAATAATAATAAACCTCAGACGCAGACAGAATTCTTTTTCTCTTCGACTTTCTCTGATCCACAACAAAACACCACCTACTTCCGAATCGCGTACTCTCTCGCCCCCATTAATACTCTCCGAACCTGTCTCTGTACAACCTCATCTGCGTAATTTCGACTTCAATCCTACCTTCCAAGTTATACACATCGTTTCCGTCAACACCGACCGCCAACAGCACCCAGCTCGCGTGCCTCTTAACGCTCCCTCGCTAGCCGCCACATCGACTTTGCTCCCTCCCGATCGGCCCTTGACGACGCAAACACATCATCTCCATCCAAAGCGCCCCTTGTGAACTTGTTCTTCTCGCTGCTGCGTCGTTTTGATCCCCCGCCACCGCCTTCCCCGCAGCTCTCCTCCGACCCTTGCCAGGTGCCGTTCCTGCGCTCAACTGCCGCCTTGCATCGTACGAGTCAGCGAAACGGCGTCAATGGATAACCTATGGGCTCGTCGCACAAAGTCAGTACCCGAATTGGCACCTTGTATCCACTCCATGAACAACAGCTAACGTCTTGAATCAGCACCAGCAAGCTCTCCTTGACGACGTCAGCCAACAGCGCCACGGGTGATTCCACCAGATTTGTCTCCTCCAGACGCCAGGATGGCAAGTCAACCGGCTTTCCCTCTAACCCGGGAAGCGCTCTGGCCTCGCCCACCACGGGCGGCGGTGCCTCCAGCGCATTCGGTCTAGGCTCTGGCGCCTTTGCCTCCTTTGGCTCTGCGAAGACGCCCAAGACGTCAAGCAACCCCTTTGATACCGCCATGGCATCCGCCGTGCCCAAGCAGGGCTCCGGAAAAGATAGCTCTAGGGCGGTACCGAAATCTCGAAACATGGCCTCCATATCAGAAGCAAAGCCCTCTGGGTCTGCTGTCGGCCAGATACACCCGCTGAAAGACGCCTGGTCATTCTGGTACCGTCCGCCCATCTCCAAGGCCCATGGCTACATCGAGTACGAGAATACCTTGCACGGAATTGCCACCATACGTACGGCTGAGGAATTCTGGGAAGTCTATTCACATCTAAAGAGGCCTTCCTCTCTGCCAGTCGTGTCTGACTACCACCTCTTCAAAAAGGACATTCGTCCTATTTGGGAGGATGAAATCAACAGAAACGGTGGAAAATGGGTCGTTAGAATGAAGAAGGGTGTAGCTGACCGACACTGGGAAGACTTGCTTCTCTCTCTGATCGGTGACGAATTCGGTGATGCCGGCGAGGAAGTCTGCGGTGCCGTGCTCAGCATGCGCAACGGTGAAGACATTCTGAGCATCTGGACTCGGACCGATGGTGGCCGTGTCCTCAAAATTCGGTAAGGATAATCAGGCACAACGCCAGGAGATAGACCTGAGCAGGTATTAATTTTTTTGCAGTGAAACCATGAAGCGCATCCTCAACTTCCCACCCAACACCCGCGTCGAGTTCAAGAGCCACGACTCCAGCATCCAGCAGCGAACCGCTATCGATGGACAGCGTCGTGAGAAAGCCATTCAGCACCACAACGACAAGCGAAACGCCGGCAGCTCAAGACAGAGCCACGAGTAGGGGCTGAATCGGGCTGCTGAGCTCGCCGTTGCATTTTGTCTACTAAAGCAAAGGCATAAATTAAAAGAGAGCAAAGTCTTGGTTCTGACTTTTCCTTTGCTCCAAGGCTGAGCCTTTTGCGTCCCGCTGTATATCTGTGCTCTGAGATGTTATTGTGTTACATGCGCCTTGATCACAGTTGTTTACCATCTTTTATTCATATTGAAGCGGGAAAACAATATGTCTCTTCTATTTTGACGTTGCTGCTCTCGATTGCGAGGAGAATGCGCTCGTTGCTTGTTTTATCCAAGCCCCTTGCAAACGTGTGGACGGGAGCATGGAAGATGGTAGAGCATTGGGGTGTCTCGAATATCATCTCGTTTTTTGCCTGGAACATGGCAGGACGTCAAGATACGTTGGTTGGCAATTCGGCTTGGTATAAACAGTGTTTTGAGCGGCTCCACAAGAGGCGCTCATGTATTATAGAGCACCTTTTTTTTTCCCTTGGCACGGCGAAGGGGCTCGATACGCATGTTCCTGGAGAAAGGGGAGCATTTCCATTTTGGAATATTGAATGAGCTTGTGCAAAGCAAAGCTGGCCAGTCGGCCTCGTCCCGCGTGAACAATCGTGTAGTGACATGCCGACATGTCGGAATCCAAACCAGCCGCCTTGTATGCCCTGCCGCCACGGAGCTCCCTGGCTTGTATAGCCAACTCTTACCCAGCATCATGTTCTTGGCCTCGTGACAAACTCTTTTCGCCAATTCTGCGGCCGACTACCTCGCTCTGGCGCTGAGATTATCTCTGGCTGAGAAGGTCTGCCGTCCACTCGCGTTGAAAAAGAGTTCCGCCGGGCAGTTTGTGGCAGTCTTTCGGCCAATACTTTTACATAATTCCAGAAAAAGGTCTTTTTAATTTCAAACGCCATTGTCTGTAAATGTTTTTTGGTATAGTACATTATCATTCCAGAATTTCCCCATTTCTGCAGAGTTTATTTTCTTTTCTTACTTGGCATTCGCCTTGCTCTTGCCTGCGGGCTCCCTCCTGCGCTCCCAGATCTGTAGATACGACTCTCCCAGGTACAGCAACTCGCTCTGGACCTTGTCGACAAAGAGGTCCTGGCAGACGACCCACTCGCCCGTCGCCTTGTCGCGCAGCTGGACCTTCCAGGTCTTGCGCTCCTCGCCCGTATCGGCCACGTCCTCGCGCGTGCGCACCGCCTCGTGGACCACGTTGGCGACGAGGTCGTACCAGATGGGCTCGCCGGGGGGCCAGGCGGTGGGGTCGGGCTCGACGTAGGGCGCGACGTCGAGGTTGCGCGCGTCAAAGGTCACAATGGTCGGGTTGCGCTCGGCGACAAACTTGTTGTGGCTGAAGCGCTTGACGTGCAGCGCGAGGTACGGCGGCAGCGGGTGCAGCAGGCGGTAGCGCTTGCGCTGCGCGTGGTGCTCCTGCGCGGAGCGGCCGTCGTACTTTGCCAGGATCGCCGTCAGCGGCACCTGCGGAATAATGTTGCGCTCGAGCTCGTCCTGGAACAGGGGCGCCGACGGCAGGTCCAGCGTCAGGAGCAGGAACCGCACCACGTCGACGCTGACCTCGCCGGCGTCCTCGAAGCGCAAGCGGTCGCCGACGTCGGCGCGCGCCGTGATGGCCTGCGACTCGACCTTGAGGCGGCCCTGAAACGCGCGCTGTACCATGGAGCTGCCCGGCCGCGTCTTGCTGCCGCCGAGCCCAATGTGCAGGTTGTTGAGGAACCACGAGAGGAAGTCGACGGGGTCCGACTGCGCCGTCAGGGTGAAGCGCTTGTTGGAGCGCAGCGCAATCTCCTGCAGCAGCTCGTGCGGCGACACGTGCGACTTGAAGGCCCGCGGGTTCCATATCTTGCGGAACAGGATGCTGCACCGCTTCACCAGCTCCGACTTGCCGGAAAAGTCCTCGAGGAGCAGGTAGTTGCGCAGCGGCGCGACGTGCGACAGCGCCTGCACAATGACGTTGATGTAGTCGTTCTCCTTGATGTTATTCATGCCCACAAAGCCCGGCACGTACTCCTTGCCGCCCAGCGTCCAGCTCTTCCTGCGGCCGCCCGCGCCGCCCGCGGGCCGGTCCAGCTCCATGACCTCCTTCTTCGTGTAGCGCGGGTCCGACACGTACTTTATGTCGTCGAGCGCTTTGCTCCTGACCTCGTAGCCCTCGGGGAGCACGTAAACCTTTTGCGTTTCGAGGTTGATGTAAACGTGGTGGTCCTCGTCGAGCGAGTGAAAGTAGGCGTGCGACTTGGGGCCGCGGCCCTGGAAGTATCGCCCGCACACCAGGCACGCGTAGACGTTGATGTTGGAGAGGGATATCGAGCACAATTTCTCAAAGTCAAAGTCGAGCACGTTGCGGTCAATGGTGTCGAGGTACAGGTCGTCGTAGCCCGCGGCTGGGTTGGCCTGCCGTGTCGGTGCTGCTACGGGCGCCGCATCCGCGCCTTCAAACTCGTCGTCGTCGTCGTCGTCGTCGTCGCCGCCGCCGCTGTCCGTCGCATCTGTGTGCCCGTTGGTGCCGCCATTATTCAATGCGCTTATTATGCTATTGCGCTCGATGGGCGATTCGGCCTCGCGCGTCCGTGATCGTTTTGAGGCGGGTGAGGCGATTCCCTGCAAGTCTTCCAGCGCCTCGGTGGCGTGCCGCTTGCTCATTTTGTGTAAGCTCCGTATAAGTGTAATGAGTCGACTCGAATGGTTCGATCTTCTCGGAGCTTGCTTGGAGGGATTAATCTCTTCACAAAAGGCAGCGGCGCATCATACAAAGTTGAGTAGTGTAGTGACGTTGCTGAATGAAAAGCTGTAGAATACTACCTAAGGTTAGTAGCTTCCTGAGGGTGGGGCTCCGCAGCACACTTGATGAGCCTCAGCACCAGAAGCTCAGCACCTGCCAGCAACCAGCACGCAATGTCTTGTTTTCGACCCTCGAAATCTAATGCTTTTAATTGATGACTCTTTTTCAAAGTTGCACAGATGACTGTCTGATCCGGCACTCAGCTATATACATGTTTTGAGCCTTTTATATACAGTTTACGCCACCAAAACAGCATCCTCCATTGCCACATCCTCGCCTGCTACAGGAGCAAGATTATCCATTTCCTGCAGTGTATATTCTACCAGATAGCTTTCGTCCACCAGCTCCTCCATGCGCTTATAGTGCCTCTCAGTGTAAACCCTCAGCGCTTGTAGGATATCCTTCAAGCTCTGTTGTCCGCGGGCGCCCTTGACGGACAAGTTTGAGAACTTGGAAGCTGGGTAGCTGCGCACCATAGCCCAGAGAACTCTCTGTGCGATAGGAGCAGTGCGTGCGTTCGTGTTCCAGTCGCGTAGGCGGAGTAGCAATAGGAAGATTTGATCGTCAGAAAGATTGCCAAGAACCTCGTCCACAGCTCGCAAGCCTGTATAACTGCCCTCGTCCTTCTTCTCTCCAGTGACAACCGAAGTAAACAGAGCAAGAAGTCGCCCGGGGTGGTTCAGTTGTAATGCTAATGCAATGGCTTCTCTGTACGAGCCAGCGTGGATATGGTTTTGCAGCTCCTGCTCCTGCTCGATCAGCTCCAGTGCAGCTTTGGACGCGGTGGCTTGTGTCTCTGATGTGGTATCTTTCCAAAAGGAAACAGTCGAGTCACCGCTACCGGAGACAATCATGTTCGTCTTTGGTTGTACAGCAACAGCCCATACTCTGTCTTCGTGATTGTCCAATGTACACTCCGTCTCGCCCGAGTTTGTGTCCCAAACCTTCACAAGACCGTCGCCACCAGCACTAACAAACTGCACCGATTTCTTTTGCTCGCCTTTCGCGGGCATACTGAGCCATGTAACTTTCAGGACACTGTTTGAATGCCCCTCAAAGGTTCGAATGCAGGTATAGTCGGCCAGGCTCCAGAGCTTGATACTCTTGTCACCACTGCCTGTAAGAACAACACCCTTTCCTGTGACGGGACCATCATCGCTCTGGAGCGCAGGCAGATTTGCAGGTGAAAAGCGTACTGACCACACACCTCGTTTGTGGCCACGTAGAATACCTTGCACTTCACCCTCCGCAACAGACCAGATCTTCACAGTCTTATCCTGAGAGGCCGAAGCAAACAAGTTTCCGGAATGATGAATATCAATGGCGTTGATATCCTTGTCATGAGCTTTTCGAGTATAGAGTGATTTGGCTCCCGACTTTGAGCCCTGCTGCTGCGACTTGCGGGGGACGTCCCACTTCTTGACAGTCTGGTCCTGGGAACCAGTAATTACAAAAGCAGGGGGCTGTGATAGAGGATCCTGGTATGCCTCAGAACTCTCCTGTGGCGTTGTTCGAGGGAGTCCAACGGCACCGATGGACTCGGCGTGACCCGAGAAGGTTGCCCAACATGTATACGATCGGTTGGCATGATCAATGCGCCAAAGCTTTGCTGTGTTGTCCTTTGCCCCGGTGGCGATCCAGTGACCGGACCAGTCGACATCCAGCGAGATGACGATGTCTTCATGACCCTTTAGTAACGCCGTGTCCTGACCAAAATACGGTACGCTATCAGTGCTCCACGCCGAGGAGGTATCGTCTGCATCAGGCTCAACAACGGAAACAAGCCTGACGTCCTCGGAATTTGTAGCCAATGCAAGCAGACTGCTATCTGGAAGCATGTAGGCAAGATCGATAATGTCATCGTGAGTTCCTGATATGCGGCGGAAAGGCTCAGGCGCAGAGAGCGAGGCAGACTCAGCCTTCTTTTGGAGCTTGTAAAGAGCCAATGTATGGTCTACTTGAACACCAAGGACAAAGGGAAGCCCGGGTCTGTACAAAGTAGTCACGAAGGCTTCTTCTTCGCTCTTTTCCGCTTGCTTTGGTGTCAGCTCTTTGCCAGTGTCGGTGTCCCAGATACGAAGACAACCATTAGCACCGGCCGAATATGTGAGATTTCCATCGTCAAGAAAAGCAGCAGCCTCAACAAGTTCAAGACAGGGAACAACCTTGCGAATTTTCCAGGACTTGGCATCCCACCAAATGAGCGTCTTGTCTCTACTGGCAGTTACGATGGCATGCTGTGTAGGGCAATAATCCAATCCTTTGACGTCAGAGACATGCGAGTCGAGGTTGGCAATGCAGCTTCGTTTGTTCAGGTCCCACACTTTGACTTTTCCGTCCTGGCTGCCAGATATGAGCCTGAAGCTAGTGGTGTTTGAGCCTTCGTGTTCGACGTCGTCTCGCGGGGGGGCTTTTCCCTTGCGAGAACGCCCAGCGTCCTCAGATCGGGAGGCAACTTCGAAAAAGTGAAGAGCCGACACCAAAACAGATGGGCCGCGGAAGGTATGGGTCACGTATCCTCCAGCAATATCCCAGACCTTGATTGCGCCGTCTGTGCCGCCCGTAGCGAGAAGCGTGCTCGTTCGGTCGACCGCTAGGACTACAACCGGCGTGCCGTGAGGCTTGAGAGTTCGGATAAGCGAAGATTCGATAGAGCTACCGTCGGCCGACTTTTTGAGCGAGTATATTCTCATAGACAGTGATCGAGAGCAGATGATGAGGTGCGAACCAGAAGGTGTCACTGGCAAAGGTCAGCAAAGTAATCTGGTGGCAAGAATTTGACGCCACACACGTGTGATTGTTGAAATAAGCTCTCCATCCTAGTTGTATCATTAGCAAACAATATGCCATTAATGCGACTCCGTCAACGTACTCCTTCAATTTCACCAAGATGTCGGCCGTTGGTGGGGTTTGTGAGAATGGCATCTTCGCCAATTGTCGTAGCCAAGATCAGCGCATCATTATCGATTGAAACAGATCCGCCCGTAAATATAGGACGGATCACGCGATCGACATCAAATGTCGTTTTCAAAGGTTGCTTCGTTGCCATGGTTGACGGTTGCTCGCTTTACAGAATCCATATCGATCAAGCCAGGCGACTAGGGAATTTTTTTTGGAGGGCGCGATAAGATAAGACGCGACCCACTTGCTCGAGACCTTCGTTCAAGTACCTTATTACATCTCTAACTAGTACCTACCGAGTATGAGAGCTACAACATTCAAGCATCATCCGCCAGGTGAATACAGTATTGCTGCAAGCATCAAATTGTCAGTATTACTGTTTCAACATAACACCTCATGATATATTCGGTTCGATAAACTTCACCCGCGGCGCATATTGGCGGCTTCTTCGCCATGGGCATGCAAGGCCCACTAACTGCCCAAGCTTTGGTGAGACGCTTGCCTGTCGAGTGAGCCGTATTCGAGCACATGATTCTCTAACGTGATCAAAGGGCCGGTCACCATATGACGACGTTCTTCAGGGAGATGGCCCCGAAGACCCCCGTCATCCTCCACAGCAATATGATCAAAGAGGGCGTCCGGTCAACCCAGATACCAAGAGAATCAACCGCGAGATTGTGAGATCACACAACGAGGTCATGCTGGTAATTGGTGTTGCGGAGCCAGAAAATCCAAATAAAAGCCCAGAAGCAGACTCGCAAAGGAGACACGATGCGCACGAAGAAGCGATCGGTCGACAACTCAACTCCCACGCTAGACGTGCCATGGAAATGGTCGGGCTCTTTGGTATTCATGGCCTTCGTCAGCGCATCCTGGTATGACGACCCCTTTACCTGCAATCATGGCTATGCTCACACCAAGCAGATTTATCGCGAATATTCAAAAATCCCCTTTTGGCATCTCTGGCAACAGAAGAATGAATTCTCGTGGAAAAGGGATGTTATTCCTGGTGCAGCTACTGGCTTATTCACCAACTATGTAGACCGCGCCTTGTTTGAAGTCTGGCTCGGCGATAGAGAGAAAGTCGTGGCGCGTCGCATGTAAGCTCTACCTCGATTCTGTATCTGATCTTTGCTGATTATCTAGTCTGCTCGATGTGTGGTCATACCTTCGAACTCATCTAAAATACTTTGCATCCATGCAGCGACTTGGCCTGATCCCAGCTGACCGGTGGCTCCCGCGCCCGTCATATTTCATCCCATTCACAGAAGACTCACCAATTCCTGCACCACCACCGCTGGAAGGATTTGATCCTCTGTCTTTGCTCCGTTGGACAGGCAATGTCATTGTTAACGCGGCACCTTTTCTGGTTTGGGTCATGGTTCTCCGGGTTGCTAGAGATATGCAGCCCATAGTTTGGCCACGGATATTCAACAAGCTCCCAAGCACTGCTTTTCG
Source organism: Beauveria scarabaeidicola (assembly GCA_037289395.1). Classification (NCBI taxonomy): domain Eukaryota; kingdom Fungi; phylum Ascomycota; class Sordariomycetes; order Hypocreales; family Cordycipitaceae; genus Beauveria; species Beauveria scarabaeidicola. The sequence goes on along the minus strand of JAEIJG010000010.1, from coordinate 75,557 downwards.
AGGCCGCAGAATACCCCCACCAGCAGTACCGCCCACCCCAGTCCCAGAAGAGGCTCCCCCGCTTCTGCCCGATGAAACGACCATCGGCCAGTTGCCAAATTCGCTGGAAGATGCGCCTTTGATACTTGACGGGCTTGAGACCAACACGAATGTGGAACCAACAGAGCCTCATCAAGTTCACGCAGAGTCGTACATGAACCGAGAAGACGAATATGCAACAGACGAAGACGAAAGTGAGCGAGTGAACACTACGCTAATCAGCTTCGACGTCGAAGCCACTGAAGCGAGCCCAGATGCGCCACCCGGGCTATGGTCTGCCGAGTTGCGCCCTAGTCAAACTACCGATGCGAGGAGCGAGTCACAGCCAGTCTACCTGGACACTCTGCTTACGCAGCTACCTGCGCTATTGGCCGCCAATATGCTCACAGATACGAGCCTCAGACTCATGATGGCCGCATACGAGGCGACCGCATTGAGACTCATGGCGCGCTGCTACAGACTGCGGTACGGCCTGCCATGCGACGACATATATGCGCCCAATGTTCTCAGCGAGTTGTCGTGGCGTGCGGTGACCAACTTGCTCGGCGCGGAACTAATGCACATGACCTTGTCCACCGAAATCTGGGCCGTTTTCACGGGGCTGTCACTGTACTTCCACATGTCAGACAAGGAATGGAAGGAGGCAGAGGCCAAGAAAGTCGAGAACGCGCAAGCAGACGACCATAATGCTCCTGTTCCATAACAGATTGTTGATTTGGAGCCAGACTCGCAGCATGACGCCCAACATCTGTATTATACATAATTACCAGTACATGCTCGTCATCATGTATTTTCTATTTTCGATAATTCAGTGACAGCGCCAGACGAAAAAAAGAATCCCATATTCATTCAGATCTCTCGTGATTTCCCATACCGCACTTGCATCGCCAACTCCATAAGATATCATTATGCACACAACCCGAACGAAACAAACAGGACCGTCATCATGCATATGTATCAAGCACCATTGCGGTGAACCTGGGCGCCCTGGTTTCTAAAGACAATCGTTTCCCTTCTCTCCATGTACATGAGGGCTCTGTTCATCGCCTGCTCGCTGTAGCCCTTGCCCTCGACCATCTCGCGGCGCAGCGTGGCGAGGCTGGTGCTCCAGCCGATGGGCAGGCGGCGCTTCAGCTCGGCTTCAACGCGGTTGACCTCGTCGTTGAGTTCGCGGCTACCTTGGTTGCTGCCCTGGTTGACGGCGTCCATGGTAGAACAGAGGAAGAGACGGATGGCCTCGTCAACATGCGCCTCGGTGGCAATGGGCGACAGCGTCAGCTTAGACAGAGACTCGGTGATGCGGACAATGGCCTCGAGCTGACGAACGGTGATGGGGATGGAAGAACGCTGGTTGGCTTCAATCTCGGCAGCGTGAACCTGGCGACGGATGGATACGAAGTGCGAAGACAGTTTCTCGGCCGCAGCTGGGCTGAGACGAGGCGCACAACGGCTAGCAGAAATGTTAGTAGAGAACTGGCAATGAAAACTGGCAGTTATAGATCTCACCTTCTGCAGTAGGAAATATATCTTCTCATCTTGTCCACTGGAATTTCCGACTCGGCGACTTCTTCAAGACCGCGATTATCCATGTGAATACCCATGACGTGCTTGGCAATATTGATGTCCTTTTCTCTGCTATGTTCGTCTTTCACAATGAAAATCATATCGAAACGAGACAGGATAGTCGTCTGGAAGTCAATATTCTCTCCGGGAGTCTTCATGTCGTCGTAACGACCAAAGATGGGGTTTGCAGCGGCCAAGACCGAAGTTCTAGCGTTCAAAATGGTTGTGATACCAGCCTTGGCAATCGAAATCGTCTGCTGCTCCATAGCTTCATGGATGGCCACACGATCCTCGTCGCGCATTTTGTCAAACTCATCGATACAGACCACACCGCCGTCAGCGAGTACCATGGCACCCCCTTCGAGGTAGAATTCGCGCGTTGACTGATCGCGCTGGACAGAGGCGGTAAGACCAGCGGCGGATGAGCCCTTGCCAGATGTATAGATGGAAATAGGAGCAGCGTTGCTGACAAACTTCAGCAGCTGCGACTTGGCTGTACCCGGGTCACCAAGAAGAAGCACGTTGATATCACCCCTGAGCTTGGCTCCATCAGGTAGCAGCTTCTTAGAGCCTCCAAGCAGGAGACAAAGAATTGCTTTTTTTATATCTTTGTTTCCATAGATGGATGGTGCGATGCACTCGGCCATGACACTGTATATATCTGGACGACGGCTCATTTCCAGAAATTCTTGCTCCTCCTCTTCCGTATAGCTGGTATATCCCTTCAGTTGGTCAGAGCTGGTCTGAATGCCAACTGCGCGCAGGTAGGGTGTGCGAATGGCGACAGCGCCGCCCGTGGCGGACTTTTTGGAGCCCTTGTTCTGGTAAATGGAGAAGATGCCCATGACTGTGCATCGTGAGCCAGGTACAACTCGATTGGTGAGATATCGGTCCGCTGATATGAGCACATGTCGGGGTAGTTCACCAACGGGAACCTGGTCTGGTGCCTCTTGTAACTTGATAACTTGCTGGTCAACAAATGTTGACTTTTCGTGCATGACATAGTATGGGTCAAGAGGACACTTGGGAGTCGGGTCATTAGGAATCCTCTTGCGCGAGCACTGGCGGGGGAGGCCAACACCGGTGAAGCCACCGAGGACAGGAATGGTCTCCGTGTGCTGGCAGTTTCGGCACTGCAATTGCAGTTCTGTGGCCTTGGATGACATGACAGAAGCGCCAATGACAATGCCGGGAACTCGGACCAGCCGAGCAATCGTCATGGAGTCAAGGTTACGGATGGAAACATCCTCGGCGTCGGAGTGAAGCAACAGCTGGTGGTCGGGGAGCTTGATGTCACGGTCGTGGGGGAAAAGAATTCTCCGAGAGCACTTTTTCAAGGCGGTTTCAAACTAGACGACGCGTGAGCAAGGTTGTGACAGGTCTATGAGTAAAGTAGTTACAAGAGGAATGATCTCTGCTGGTTCAGAGGCGAGCTTATGCGCAAGCTCTTCGTTGAAATTAATGAGATCGGTGACGTTGACATCGCAGTAGTATTTTTGCAGAAGAGCATTTTCACGAAGTTGATCACTAGTTCTTGTCAGCACACGTGTATTCATAGAGGTCACGAACACGTACCGATAGACGAAGTTGTTGTCGAGACGAAAGTCAAGAATAAAAGTCTCGAGCTGCGTAAGGATTTGTTGTCTGGTATCGCCAGTTTCTGCGGCGCTAGGCTCATAGACGTGCGTGGAATATACAGATTGAGTATCCATGATGAAGGGTTTGCTCGTTTTGCAGAGAGGAATTGCTGCAAAGGGCAAGATGCTGAACAGTGAGGGAGGTTTGATAGAGGGGTCACAAAAAGCCCACTGTGTCGAAGGGGAACAATTTACGCGTGGGAGCGCGTAAATGCATGCAGGGCGACGCGACACGCGACTTTAAGTGGTTGCAGGGCACTAGGCCTAATCTGACGGATACAAGTGGCTGGTATAATTGGTATTGCGGAGTAGAGAGGCATGCGCCACAGTAAACACCGCGGAGCAGTGGCGTAATCACGTGCAGCCGGCGGCCATTCTTCGGTTATCGGTCCTGCTAGGCTCCGCTGAACTGAAAGAGGTCTGTGACCACAGCACACGGCGAAGTACATTTCGTGGCCTTTGGCGCAGTTTAGTTTGCGACAATGACGACCGCTGGTGTGTTGCTTGCCGCTGCCGCCAGTTGATACTATTTTTCGTTTCCATCGCAGCCTCGTACCTAGGCGCACTCAATATTCAGTTTTATTTGTTTACAGCGATGATACCCAGGTAGATTTAACAGCACATTACAACAGCACCTTATAGCTGCGTCGTCACTCCTGGCTTCTCGAGCCCACGCACCATGTTCACCTCGTCCAACGCCGGCAAGTCTGTGGACAGTCTGTCACCGCTGGCGCCGGGCGGCCGGGCAGACTATCCTTTTCACAGGTGCATCCCCAGAAAGCCCCGTGATGCCAATCGATCGCTTATCTAACAGCTAACGCAGCAGGAATAAGCCAGCCTCCAGGCGCGGATCGACAGCGAGCTCCGTCCACTCCATTGGCGGCGCATCATACCCTCCAGTCAATGGTGGGAACCTCTCGGTTCATGAATTTGGTCAAAATGGTGTGCTCCGATTTGTCTGCCTGCCCAACTACGTCGGCTAACTATATGAAGCTATCTCGACATTGCTCCAGCCCCCGATCGTGCGAACCGGCCTCCAGCCCCATACAACAGCACCAACCTCGAGCGCTCACAAGCCACCAACGGCACGGGATATCCCACCCGTCACACTGACTAATATTGCCCACGTTGATGCCGAGGACTTCAAACCATACCTTTCGCAAGTCGGTGCTCTATACGAGCAACTCCGCCGCATCCAGGAAAACGACGAGGATGTAGTGGCTTCCGGTCGCCCATTCAAACCCGAAGAGCCGAGTGACTATAGCGATGGCTTTCTGCGACCGTCCAGATCGAGACCACCGAGACGCGGCTCTACCTCTTCGATATCGTCGCTGACTTCAATCGAGGCGCCTAGCCCGTCTCGAAAACAGAGCATAAGCTTCAGTCGAAAAGCGCCGCAGGGACCACCGCCGCTGTCAACTATTCCGACAGTTTACTTTGACCAAGATTTCCATCTGGAGAACCCAAGAACCTTTGATATTGTTAGCGAGCGGTCCGAAGTCATTAAACCCGCCGGAGGCAGGTCAAAGGGGGACAGCGCAGCTCCCAGAAAGGCTCTTGCTACCAATGCTATTCTGCAAGAAAAGCTTTCCTGGTACATGGATACGATAGAAGTACATCTCATTAATTCCATATCAACAGCCTCAACCACTTTTTTTACTGCCCTGGGGTCGTTGAGAGAACTCCACTCCGAGGCAGCTGATTCTGTTGACAGGATCAAAACTCTGAGGCAGGAACTAGAAGCTCTGGATGAAGAAGTGGCTACGAGCGGCTTGCAGGCAGTTCAACAACGAAGACGACAGCAAAATCTGCGCAAGTTAAGCGACGCCGTCGAGCAGCTACGCCAGGTTGCCGAAGGCTTGGCTACATGCGAAACGTTGGTGGATGAGGGAGAGGTAGACAGGGCCTTGAACAGCATGGACACATTGGAGAGGCTCATTTCTGGAGAGCGCGACGGACCGGCGGAAAGCGAACTGAATTTGCGGGACCTGAGAGGCGCGGCAGCCCTTCAAAGTATCGACGCTGACCTCGACACGCTACGATTCAGAGTCGGAAAGGCATACGAATCGCAATTTACTAGCATTCTCTTTGCAGATCTACGGCGGCATGTCGAATCCGTATCGACAGCTGATGTACTTTTGCGATGGGACAATGCTGCTTCACGAACAAGAGGAGGACACTCTCGGTCACCTTCCATATTCCCTACGTATCTGACGGCAACAGAAGATTTGAAGGCACAACTGCACCCTGTGATGGCTGGTCTGTTTCGAGCGAAGCATGTCAGCATAGCCGCCTCTGCATACAAGGATGCTGCATTAAAGGAAATTCGAAACCTCATTCGACGGCCGTTGCCGAGTTCAAGCGAAGATGACAACATGTCACTCATGTCAGTTTCGACCGCTGGTGGGGGAAGACATTTATCGAGTCAAGAGAAATCAGCCAATCTAGCGCGCAATCTGCGTGCGCTAGAACCTGAAGATGCCGAGGATTTACTGCAAAAGATGTACGTTGGCGTCACGGAAACGCTTCGGAGACTATCCACGCAAGTCAAGGTGCTTTTGGACATCGCGTCGTCTCTTGCAGACACACCGAATGGAGACGGCATCAAATCTCCCACAGTACGATCACCCCTGGGCAGCCCTCGACCAGATCGTCAGGTAGCTTTCCCCGGATTTGAGATTCAAGAGGAGCTGCACAAAGCACTGGATGCGACGAACCTTTTGGCACAGGGAGTCGACATTGCTCACGACAAGATTGTCAAGGTTCTCAAGGTCCGTGGTGAACAAGCAACGAGCCTCCCGCTGGACATGTTTTTACGATACTTTTCGCTAAATCTGTACTTTGCAAACGAATGTGAGGCTGTTTCTGGGCGAAGCGGCTTGCCACTGAAGAATGTCGTCAACAGCCACATCAAAGAGTTTGTGCAGAGATACCAGAACGTCGCAATGCAAACACTTGCGCAAGGCATGGAAGCCGACAAATGGGTTGCCAAAGATTTCAGCGAGAGGCTTGCCAGACAGCTTGGGGAGATTCTAGAATGCAGCACACACGATGCCGAGTCATGGGGCAATGGTCACAAGCTGTGGGTGCCGGCGATGGAGCTTCTCAAACTCAAGCTGGAGGAAGAATCAGCGGAGAGGGAGAGGGAAAAGAGCAGCGGCGAAAAGGAAAAGGCGCGAGCGGCTGTCATCGAATCGGACAAGTTTATTCTTCCCAACTCGGCCATTCTCTGCATGCAAGGGTTGGAAAACTTTTTGCACTTGATTGCGGGGATTCCATCCATGACGACAGACATTGCAACATCTTTGATTGCTTACCTACAGCTTTTCAACTCGCGATGCACACAGCTTATTCTGGGCGCCGGTGCTACAAAAACAGCGGGACTCAAGAACATTACGACGAAGCATCTTGCTCTCGCATCTCAGGCCCTATCACTGATTGCCACGCTCATGCCACACGTTCGCGAGTTTGTCAGACGCCATGCTGGATCTGGTCCAGGGGTGTCGGGGCTTATGGGCGAGTTTGACAAACTCAGGAGACTGTTACAGGAGCACCAAAGTAACATTCACCAGAAGCTGGTCGAGATCATGAACGGCCGTGCCACTCTTCACTCCAAGGGCATGAAGACGATTCATTGGCATAATGACGGTGAAGGAGCCGGCGCACATGCGTACATGGAGACGCTAGTCAGGGAGACGACGACACTGTACAAGGTGCTCACGAAACACCTACCGGAAAGCGCAATTCAAACGATCATGGTTCCTGTGTTTAGCGGCTACAAGGAGCAACTCGGATCAGCATTCAAGGATGCAGCGGCCAGGAACAAGGCCGGGCAACAAAGGTACGTCCAACTATGTCTTGCTGATGAAGGATTGTATGCTAACACTCTTGTAGCATGCTCCGAGATGTGGAGCTTTTCAAGAGCACGCTGGGCAGCCTTGACGGATTTGGCGATGCCGGTGAGTATTTGACCAATATTGTCAAGAGCAAGGAGATTGCCGAAGAAGCGGTGGCCGTCGCAGAGCCAGCAAAAGACACGAAGGCAGACGTTAAGACTCTGCAAGACGTCAAAACTCCGCAAGACGTCAAGATCACGCAAGACATCAAGAGCACGCAAGACGTCAAGACTGATACCAAGGCCGAGCGAGGGATGGATAAGGTGGATAAGGGGGAAGATGCCATCAAAGACGAAAAGACCGAGACCAGCGAAGAGGAGCCGCCCGAGCCACCAGCCAAGGACGAGAAGGACATAAGCAGCGCAAAGGACAGCGGTGAGAAGGACAAGTAGGCGCTGGGCTGGAGCAAGCGCAACGAGGCGTTGATCATGTTGTACCATGTACTCGGTAACTAGTATATAGGTCGGGTGGTAGTCGAGCCCAAGGGCGTAGAAGACGAACAAGGATTTTTCCCAACACCCTGCATTTTCTTTGGGTGCAGCTACGTGCGTTGTCGATGCATGCCGAGATGAGACATCAGGCGAGTTGAGGAAGTGAGTCGCTGGATTGCAGATCAACCGACTATTCTCAACTCACCGCCACATACGCGATGCCAGCATATCAAAGACGCGAGAATTAATAGAGACTTTCTTCTCTTTTGCTTCTTTCTTTTGATTCATGCAATTTCATGATTTAAAAAATTAGGCTCAACCACGTTGGAGGAAACTCCGACTTGGCCTCGTTTGAGCGGTGCCCCGAGTTTGACCTCAAGCATGTCAAGATGAGCGGACACGGCGTTTGAGGTGATGGAAGATGGCACGGAAAAAGATTTTATGATGGCGCCCTCGGAATCTTGAAATTTGCATGTGTGTACACGTTGCGGATGCTGAGTAGGGACGAGAGGAAGAGTCTTGACAGTGATTTATCTTGATAGCACAGGATTGCGTTGTCCATTGCCGGCCACAGCGGGCAGCGTTTTGAACGGTGGGCGGCCTCGCTCTCCTCCACTTGGCAGCTTTTGTCGATGTCTTACTTGTCCCATTCTTCTTTTAATTGAGAGTCACGTTGCGTAAACGGCGCAGACAAAGTGTGCTTTTGCCTCTTTTGCCCCCCCCCCCCCCCTTTCTCTGTTAGGGTGCTGCCCAGCTTATTCCACGTAAAGCTATCATGGCACCACCACATGAAGCAGAACATGTTTCACGGTCTGCCGCGACTATCATACTTTATTAAGCCTTTTCTGTTCAAAGAGGTTTTTTGTCTACTGTTTTTCAAACTCTTTTTCTCGCTGTTATTAGTCAACCGACTCCCCGGTCGACCTCGTTACGCCAACAATACGGCATCAAGTGTGTGTGTGGCAGGTCCCGCACCTACAAGCTACAGTGCGAGACAGTGCCGTGCCTGGAGGCGCCACACTGTGGGCGCCGAGGAACGGAGTACCGTTTCTTACTAAGACTTGCTGGGTGGGGCCTCCTCCCTCCTTCCGTTGCAAGCTTTTTATTCAACGCCACCGTCAACAATAGTCAATAGAGAGAATGGAGAAAACGTGGATCGGGTACCTGGATTAAACTTTCCGTGCTGGCCTGTGCTTCCTGGACAATAGGACTAGGCAACTATTGTGGAAGAATTCTCTCTTGCGTTGTCGTAATCGGGAGACTAGGTGTCTAGCTGAGCAGGGCTTTTCTTTCAGGACGGTCAACGCAACTGCTGCTAGATTTACACATGGTGATTGTTGTTGGTTACAGGGGATTTGGGTATGTCAATCGACTCAGATTGGTATATTATTAGATGAGTGGTTGTTGGGCAATTCCCACATGTAACGTTTGGCTGGAATCGCCCCATAACCATCATCTAATAATATACCGATTTCAGTCAATCAACATTCAACACACCCGAAACCCCCTGTAATCAACAATTGTATCACAGAGTCTGCTCCGTGCGAAGCGCCATACGCTGCAAGCGCTTGCCACACTTGACCTCTGACGGGCTGCAAAACTACCAGAACAAGGTATTGCTGGGATATGATTGCTGGCGGCTGTGTCACTGACTCTGATACTCGGACTTTTGCCGTTTGGCGGATTAACTTCAGTCATCATCATCATCACATGGAGCGCGGCTGCAAGTCTTGTCTGTTTCTTCCCCGCGGGCGGACCAAAGTCGGCGCGAATTGTGCGGAGATGTAACGAGTCGAACAGTCAACGTTGGGGGGTGGAGTGCGCGTGTCCGTGATTCAATTTCACACTCTTTTGTTGTTTCTTGGCAGGTGATGGCCCCCAACAGTGGCATCCCATGATCCATATCTGGCGGCAAAGCGTGATTTGATATTCCGCGGTAATCCGTGATCAGATTTGAGCAGGCCAAGATCTAGCTTCAAGTTCATGTAATTAATACTTACCAACTCTGCCTTTAAGACGACACAACACACAGCTAAAGTTTACAGAGTCGTCGGCGAGAATGACAAAAGTGTGGGCGGCGGCCAAGTTGTTCATTGCTTCTGCAGAGTATCGGAACATGGGGTCGTGTGCAACGTGACGTTGCGGATACGGCTTCCTTGACGCAACAAAACGTCAGTTTCAGAGGGTCAAATGTTCATTTTTTTTAGCGCGCATGTGATGTAGAGCCTGTTGATGGGTATCACAAATGGCTCCCACCGGCTTGCACGTGTGGAAGCTTCAAGGATATGTAGATTTACGAAGTAAAGTCTCGGACCTTTTGGCTGAACAGCATTGTCGAGCAAGTTGGGCAGCTTACAGTCTGTCATTCTCAAATAATAAAGACCATGAGTTTCTAAATAGGGCATTCTTGCCTAAACGCACGACGAGCAAGTGGCAAAGCAGGTGGCAGGTACTTGGTCGTGTGCTCCTACACTGAAAAGAGTTGTCATGCGCACAGACAGACTCAGAGCGGAGACAAGTCTCTGGCTCACCGCCCAGTGACTGCAGGAAAATAACAACGCGGCTTGTTACTCGGTACTTTTGTTTTAGTTGAACTGGCTCGACAAAAAAGTCAAGAGTGTCATGGATCCACCGGCGAACCAACTGCGCGGTCTAGAATCTACTGATCGGCGTGGAGCTGCAATGCTGAGATGATATAATAGTTTTGTAAAACAGTACTTGTACAAGTATTTGTGCTTGTTCGACTTTAATATTTTTTTTCCCCAACGAAAGAACCTGCCCTGGTAGTTGATGGCGGTCCGGCATCAAGACTTTGTACCGTGGGAATATGGGTCGTGGTGGGTGGTGAGTGAATCCCGAAATTGCGCCGAGGCCGTGAGCGGACTGTATGCGCCGCACTGTGAAACACTGTGCTGGCTGCGCGCTCGTAGGCTGTGCGGCTTGTCATGAGGTTGTAACAACAACTTGTGCATGCTGCAGAAATCATGTCTGGTACTTTTCTGGGACGCAAAGTTTCGGATTCCACAAAGACAGTACATGAGAAAAAAGAGCTGACATCACGGCTCTCGCTCACCGCGCGCACACACACACTGACACGTGTCCTGTGCGCGCGCATCACCCAGCGCAGATGTATGTACCTAGGTAGGTACCTGGAGATGGATGACCAGCACTATGCACTCGGACAGTACCTCCGTAACTGTTCTTGAATTGCCCAAGGAGAGCGTCTTTTTTTGCGGTCAACGCTGACCCAGATGTTTACTCTGCAGCGTAAAATTCTTGAATTTTTTTTTTTATGTACGCTGGCAACCAGCATTAAAAAGAAAGCCCACAGAAATGCAACGTGGAACCAGTCAATCCAGTGACAAGCAATGCAAAGTTGCAAAGCCCACTGCGACCAGACGCAGGCACAAGCAACCCGGGCTTCCGGACCGCCCGGCTTGCGACTCTACACTGCAACTGTGCAGGGAACAGGGGAACAAGGGCAGGAACTTGCCGTTTCCTTATTCCTCCTCCTTCTTTTTTTTTTTTTCATTCAGTTTTCTACTTATTCACTCTGCGAGATACAAGCCAGTCAGCAACCAAGTACCTCTGATGAGTTACCAGCTCAGTCAGTTCAACGTAAGCAGGTACATGGATACATGGGCAGGTACATGATGACATGAGATTGGACCGAGGCCAAAAAAAAAAGCGAGCAAGCCACTATTTAGTTACTTGATGACGACTACAGCCAATCATGATAGCCAGATTGGCTGGTTTCTCTCGCCCCCACCCCCGCCATTGCATATTACTAAACATAAGCCCTTGTATTTTTGTATTTTTTGTTACAGTGGGCGCGTGTGTTTGGCTAGCGCAGTACCTAGTTGTTGCCTGTTGCCTACCTAGGTGTGCTAGCCTGCTACTAGGCAACAACTAGCCGAGGGGAAAAAAAAGAAGACTCCATAGCTTCACCTCCTTCAACTCCTTGTACCTACACGCTTTCCTCGTATGCGCCGCAGTCGCACGGAGTCGTACGACTTACTGGTAACTCGCAACACCCGTCCCCTCCCACCCAAAGATAGTTGCAGTCAGCGTTGGGACGCGCAAGCTGCCTCCCTCTTCCCCACTCCCCTTTGCCCCAGCTTGCGCTGCCCACACCCTTCCTTTGGTCGCGGGGGCCCTTGTACTGCTGGTAGTTCTATTTTTCCCCTGCTAAACCTAGCTAAGCAAGTCGAGACCGCTGCCCACCGCCCCTCCGAGTGGTAACGACGTCGCCTTTTTTGAACTTTTGGCAGGGCAGTATAAATGACGAGACGGAAAAAAAAAAAGGTGTCAAATAAATGGCAAGCAAAATGTGAAAAGCACAAGGAGTAAGTCTACATCACATTGGCAATGAAAATCTTTGGCGAGGTATAGTGTCCAATTGGCAAGTCCAAACGAATGATGGCTCGTTTCAAAACTATGTACAAGCGAAGAGTATTTGTTTTGTAAAGAATGCAGAATGCAGCTCTATAACAAAAATATCCCAAAAAAGTATCTTGTGTAGAAATGACTGTATGTTCTCTTTTTTTTATATATGTCCTGTCCAGAAAAGCACTCGAAAGCTTTGTCTCGCCGAGCACCCATTCTCTCATCGTAGGACTGCTTTTGTGTTCCGTTTTGCGCCTGGTTACCCATGTGCCTGACAAGGCAATTCTATGTCGTGATAATCCGTTGTTTCCTTCCCAGGGGGGTATCTCTTTCTTGCCCTTGTGAAAACAAGGGCACTTCTATGTCATAAGCCATAAAAATCAATTTTATGCTTTTTGGAGGGGGAGGGGGCGCGCTGCGCAATCATAAGAATAAACAAAAAAGAAAAGGTGGTCTTGATGCCACCCTCGAAGCGTTGCATCAGTCGACTAGCCGACTATCATATCCAGTATGCATGCTTCTGTTTCCCGTGCACATGCCGTCGCACTTAGGCGGTGAAGGTGAGGCCAGGATCGCCAGATCCCAAGGTGGTCATGAGGTCGGTCGACGTGGTAACCTTGGTCTGCTCATCATCCGAGTGTTTGTAGACGTTGTCGCAAGGATGGACAACGCAGCCGGACATAGGACCTTTCATGGCATTTCCTTGCTCGTCGATGGGGTACATCTGCTTGATGTTGTCGATATCATCGGGATGGTCAATAGCCGAGACGTCGAAGAAGGTTTTGCCTTCGGCCCCGCCAAAGCGGACCTCGCCGATGATGCCGTCCTTATTCGCCTCGCCCTTCTTGACAGCGTAGAACATGCCAACGAAGCCGGGGTCGAACTCGACTTTGGTCTTCTCGCTATTGCTGACGGTGACGGGGTCCATCTGGGGGGAGCCAGGGCTGGGCGTGAAGTAGATTGTGCGCTCCTGGTTGTCCAGGGTCCAGAAGCTGACCGAGGCGGCGCTAACGGCAGCAGCAGAGGCAGCAAGGCCGAGGAGAGTCTTGGAGAAGTGCATTGTGATTTGGTTTGAGAAAAAAAAAGAGCTTTTGATAAAAGACTTTTCAAGGATAGTTGTTGATCGTCGAGATCTTGATGTGCGTGTGTAAGAGGGAGTGTGTTGAGTGAGTATTGCTTTCAAAGGAATGAAGAAGCAAAAGGGTTCCTGTCAAAGGAAGTAAAAGATCAAACAAGACTGCTTGAAGAAGGAATGTCTGGAAGGATTGTGTGTACAACAAAAAGGGAAATCATCAAAATCGGACCGGGGGAGGGGGGCCGTTTTATAAGTGAAGTCGTCCGGGGCACAAGGAGAATTTTTGGAAGAAGCATCTGCGTACCGGCCACCCGTGCGTCGTGTCAAAGATTCTAGACCAGGACTTCTCCGGGGCCAGTATCCACGTCCATTGCCAGAAGTGGTGTACTTCGTACGTGCGTGTTTGTACCTGTTCGCTCTCGTGGGCGGGAAGTCTATCTGGTGTGGTGCTGTCTGTACCTGACTCTACGCAAGCCACCACCCCCCTTCCGGGCCACACTGTGCGGACAGGGTCCCTTGTTCCAAAGTACCGCTTGTACCTTGACTAGCCCCAACTTTGTTGGCGCCTCTGTTCAAAATTCAGCATGTGTTTCGTTCTCTTGCTCATCCTCCGTTGTGTGTGTGGAACTGTGAACGGTCAGTCCCCCGGTGGGACAGCCGTCTTCCGTACCTGCAGCGCTCGTCTGGATAAGAAGATGAAAGCTACTGTATTGTTATTATTTCCTCATTTCGGGCTGCTGCTCTCAGCCAACTCGCGGTAGCGGAGCCTGACAGCCAGCTGGACGGTCGTCACTATTGGCTGTAAGTTGGTCCTGGGTCTTGAATCACGACAGTATGAGCAAACGTTTGCCAAAAGCTGATGATCTTACTTCCGAGGCTTATTCGTAGATGAGCCCGAACATGATTACTTTGCACTTAGCGCTCCATTAGTCAACGCTCCCAAGTACCCTGGGCATGTATTCCGTTGCATTGTCTGCTATTGTTGCTCTATTAGCCAACAGCCATTTTGGCAAGTACCTGTGTTGTGTGTGGTACTTGTCCAAGAAAAAACTTCACACAACCATTGCCTGGTTGCCGCTCTCGGTGGTAGGGCAAGTATTTAGGGTTCTTGACTCTTGGTCCTCAGTGGTGCGAAACGGTGGGTTTTAGCGCCGTTTGCCGACCGTGTTCTGGAATCCAAAAAAGCGGAATTCCGTTGGCCCACGGTTTTCGCTCCGTTTTGGTGGAGAGTAAAAAAGATTTTTCCGTTATTAATAAGATGTGACAGTTTGACAAAGCACAGGCCCAGTGTTTTTACCTGCCCACCCCAAGGGCCCAAGTACAATACTGGTAGACGGTTGGCGTTAATAACAGAGACTTACTGGCATTATTCATCAGAGCTTTTCAAAACGGAGCGCCGACTGGAAAATACGCAGGTTCCGACCGTCCGACGTACTGGTTCTCGTTGTTAGTCACCTCGGTGTCCACCTACCCAATCTGGCGGTGTTGCCTCTCGTCCTGCAAAGTACCAGAAACTATTTCAGACATGCATCGCTGCCACGTCGACGCATAAAGGTACCGGCATCGATAGCCTGACTTGTCTCACATGGCCTGGTTCTGTCTCGCAGATGCACGTCGGTGGGAAGTCTGCCTGTCGGCTGTTCTGTTGGCACATGCGCGGCAGGCTATTTGATGGTGACTACCAGTAGAGTGACGGGAACATCAATCCTGGTTCAGTGACAATGTGGCAAAGTACTGTAATCGAATCCTTCACACACGTCAGAGCGACTACACTGCCTGAAGTAACTTTGTCGTCGCGTACCTATTCTGGTAAACACCACATATCAGACTTTGTTAGGCAGTCCACTTTTCTGTCAGAGTCCGTCCGAGAGTTGTCCAGGACGTACGAAACTGCATAAACGAGCCATGATTGGAGGAGACTGCCGTTTGACAGCACCGACTGTGCGCTGTCCACGGACTCGCGTGGCACAGATGTTTGACGGGGTACCACCGTACCAGTACCCGGGTACCTGAACAGGGAGCGGGAGTCAATGTCACGGCAAGGGTTGGTTTCAAGGCCGACGAGGAAGCATGCCGGGCCGGAAGCAAATTCGACCCGTCTTCGCTCGCCAAAACAAACGTCGCCGACGCTCATGCAATGTGTTATGCTCAAGAGTGGACAGGAATTAGGTGCGGCATAATAACGCAGGCAGCAGGAACGTGTGTGTGCGAGCAGCACAATGCATATGCCGCAGTCGCATGTCGGCCGTCGCATGAGCATGACTAGTTCCACGTAGGCAAAGGCACATCTCGTCTCTTTTGCCTTTTGCTCTTGGTGCTGAAGAATGGCGAAAAAAAATCGCGCAGCGGCCGCGGCTGAATGCTGTGCTTCATGTCGGGAGCGCAATGGCTGTTTGCTGACCGACAGAAGTCAGCCCGGCAAAGGCTGAGACATGTCCATGTAGACGATTTTGCTGCAATGAGTTCTTGAACTTGTCGCATCGTGCTTGCGTGCCTATGCAAGGTACCGATAAGGATCTCAAACGACGTGTATGTCCATGCGACTTGTTGCAGGTTGTTGCAATGAGGGCTTTGGGCCATGGCCTAGCTCTAGCTCGTGACTACTAACCTTGGTAGTCGAGCGGAGCAAAGTGTGTAGTCAGGTACCTAACAGGCACTTTGGAATAGCGAGCTGGTGCCTACAAATTCAGGTACTCGTAAGTCCAGCTGCTTAGTCGGATTGAGCAGTCGTAGCGTAGGTACCTCGTATTTGCCCAGTAAATATTATTTACAGTGCACCAGACCGCCTAAATAGAGATGCCTCGCTGAATGGCTTTTCAGCATCCCGTCTGCTCACTCAGCGGCCGCCTATTGTCAGCTTCTGGATACCTGATTACTCAGGCATACACATGAGCGCAAATCGATAAGGTAATACCAGTACGGAGTACTCCGTACATACCATGATACCTGCGCGCAGAGGCTGGACCCAAGTCTGCATGACTACCCAAATGCATGCCCGCTATCGCCATGCTTGGCGTGACATTGCAGAATATTGAATAATGCTAGCCAAGAATGATACGCCCTCCAAAGGACACAATTTTCCTTGTCAAACTCTAGCTATCTGAGGGGACAAAGCCAAGTCCGCCAAGTGTCCAATGCTGGTTCCGACTTGTACCTGCGCGCGTACCGTGACTTTGACATGACCGCTCAACGAGTCAGCCATAGACGACGGCGGAACATGCCGAGATGCAAGCGACGAACGATAACAGATTTCTTTTATGATTATAGTTTTCCAACGGGCCGCTATATTGAATTGCATGTGAATGTACTATACCCCTACGTCAACTATCATCACCGCGGCCGCCGCGACGGGATTACGACGCATTGTGGCGATGAGATCGCGCCTCACTCGGGGCTTTCTCCCGTCCTCCGCCGAGGAAAAGAATATTCTATTCTTTATGTCGGCTCTCGACAAACTTTGATTCTTCTCACGCGTATTTCTCCTCTTTTTCCGGCCCTCGGCACATTCGTTCACGGAATCTAACCGCCAAACTAATGAGAAAAAGTCTATTCATACTTGTTGACACCCAACGTATACAGAGAGGCAGTGCAAGAGGCAAAACTTGTGCAAAACTTTGGTGTGAAAATATAAGCCCACTTTGACCGGTCGCCACCGTTGTTACTGCAAAGAGATTGGCGTGCACCCGCTTTGATCGTCGAGCATCCGGAGCTACAGCTGGTTCTCACAATCCTTCCCCTATACTC
Organism: Beauveria scarabaeidicola; assembly: GCA_037289395.1. Taxonomy (NCBI): domain Eukaryota; kingdom Fungi; phylum Ascomycota; class Sordariomycetes; order Hypocreales; family Cordycipitaceae; genus Beauveria; species Beauveria scarabaeidicola. The sequence goes on along the minus strand of JAEIJG010000010.1, from coordinate 58,786 downwards.
TATAGCAAGACACATGTATAGTGATTGTTTGACACCTGGCTGGCACCGCTATCTCCTTTTAGTATGAGAGATGCATGGTCCTGAGTCAAGTCATGCCAGGTTGTAAGTGGAGAGTTGACTTCTCATGGGCCAACACAGGTTCTTGGAAGCCGTTACCGACAACACTGATGTATAGTACATATTATACCGTCATTTCAAGGCGCGCTTGCCCTTGAATATTAGTAAATATCGATATTTGATGTAGATCCCCCCCCCCCCCGGGCCCAAAGTACTAGCCCTCTTGTTTACTCCCCGGCTCGGCACCGAGTCAAGTTGAAACTTTCTGGAGTTCCTCATCTCCGCGTCCGCAGCTGACTACTTCTCCCTTCTCTACCAAACTCCCCATTATTCCCAAGTCCGAGCTCATCACTCCGTGCTGTATTCTGTCGCACCTTTGTGTGTTTTGTTTCTGTCGCTATCCGGCTCTATTCATCACAGAAGCCAGCCCTGCCTTTTCACGGTTCCAAAACGACCGCAGCACAAAGACCATCACCAGCATGCCAATATCCAATCCAATCGTCCAATTATATCCAATCAGATAGCGTGGCGCATCAGTCGTCCTCCACACAAACAGCGGCAGCCACGCACCAAAGGTATTGCCAATCGTATTCATGCTGCTAATGACAATGGCACGCTCCTCGGCATCCCCGGCGCAAATCTCGTTGGCCCACGAGTAAATGACGGGCGCGATGCCGTTGGCCGAACCCGCCAGGAAAAAGGCAAAGAACTTGAGGCCAGTCGGCACGTGCCATATCGCAAGGATGATGCTCGCGAGAATGTTGAGCAGCGCCGTCGCCGTGATGAGGGAGACCTTGGCGTCGTAGGCGTCTGAGAGCACGCCGCAGATGAGAGCGGACGCAATCGTGACGGCCGGCGATACAGTGGTGATTGTGTTGATCTTCTCGACGCTGTAACCCTCGGATTTCAGCCACAGCGGCAGCCCGCTGTTGGCGGACACGCCGTCGGCCTGGGAGAAGAAGAAGGCGAAGCCGACGAGGATCCAAAAGTGCCAGCCAAGAAGCGTCTTCTTGACCATGGCGCGCGTGAGCGGCTTGCGCGGCTCCCTGTGATCCGCACGCATGCGCGCCTGCGCAAGCTCGCTCTCGCGCGCCGAGAGGAACAGCGACCGCGGCTTCTCCGGCTGGCCCGGCAGGCAGAGGAAGCCGAGCACCGCGACGGGGATGGTGCAGGCGAAGCAGATAATGTACAGCCAGCGCCAGCCTTCTATGCCGTGGCGCAGGTGCAGCGACGCGTAGGCGCCCGACTGGATGTAGCCGGCGCTCATGCCGCCGACCTGGCTGGCGACGAAGAAGAGGGCGCTGCGGCGGCTCAGCTCGGCGCGCTTGTACCAGCACCCGAGGTACCACTGGACGGCGGGGAAGAAGAGGCTGCCGGCGGCGCCGATCAGGAAGCGCACCGCGTAGAGCTGGCCGGCGCTCGTGACGCGGTACTGCGCGAGCGTCAGGACGCCCCAGACGACGTCGGCCGCGGGGATGAACCAGGCGGCCGAGAAGCGCGTCATGAGCAGCGTCAGCGGCACCTGCAGCGTGATGAAGCCCACCATGTACGTCGTGTTGATGTAGTTGAGCTCGTTGCCAAACAGCCGCAGGTCCTCCTTCATGCCGCTCACGTACGCCGCGCTCGTCGCCGACTGGTCCAGCACCTTGGCCCAGTAGGCGAGAAACACAAACACCAGGATGAGCAGGTCCAGCTTCAGTATCAGACGTCGCTCCTCGGGCGTGTCCGCCGGCGAGAACCACTGAAACCATTTCTGGCGGACGGGCTCCTCCCATGGACGGTTGGCATCGTGGACTTGAAGCGGCGCCGACTTGGCAGTCACCCTTACCACCTTTTCACCAGAGCTAGACATTTCTTTCTTTCTTTCTTTCTTTCTTTCTTTCTTCTTCTCGCAGTTTTTTCTTTCATGTCTGAAAACATCAAAGAAGATGCAAAAGATTTGTGAGTAAATTGGCCGAGCAAGACGTCGCACCGATTTCGGTCAAGCACTGCGTCACGCCATCGCGAGTGCCCACCCGGCCAAAAAGCCAGCTCTTTTGCAACTCCAAGGACAAGGATGTACTTGGCCCTCTAACTTTATATTTACGATTGAACGCTGTAAGAGGGGTAAAAAAAAAAACGTCAAGCCAGCCCATGATTCTCCTGAGTGGCATCTGAGATGAATTTATGCTATAATTTTGCAGGCATTTCTCATGACATTCTGCAGCTAAGCACGAGGCTCGCCTGCACCTATCTACACGCCTGGAACTCCATGCAATTCCATTGTAGTGATTAAATACTCCCATGTAGAATTTGAACAAATGTACCCTCTTCATTCTTGCGAGAGATCCGAATCACTCCATTTGTATCGTCTATGCACACACCACACGTGCCCCGAGCGCATCCCTTACTTGGTGCGCTTGTAGACTTTATCAAGGAAGACTTGGAAGACTTTCTTTTTGAGACCCCCGCTCTCGTCAACTTTGGAAATATTGTCGCGAATCTCCTGAGCGCGCCTCTCCTCGAACTCGAGGTACACGTCCTTGAGCTTCAAGTCGTCGTAGAGCTTCTTGACGACGGCCTCCTTGGCGTCGTCCTTTTGGCCGTAGTTGTCCTCGAGAATCTTGCGCTGCTCGGGGGTGGCAATCTCGAGGGCCTTGTTGACGAGCCAGGAGCACTTGTTGTCCTTGATGTCGGTGCCAATCTTGCCAATGTGCTCGGGCAGGCCAAAGTTGTCGAGGTAGTCGTCCTGGACCTGAAAGTACTCGCCGAGCGGGATGAGGATGGCCTCGGCCTGCTTCAGGTTGGCCGGGGTGGCGAGGTTGAGCTGGTACAGGGCGAGGGCGACGGGGAGATAAAAGGAGTAGTAAGCCGTCTTGTAAATGACAATGAACTGGTACTTTTCCATGGAAAAGTTGTCGAGGTTGACCTTGTCCTCGGGCGCGGTCAAGAGGTCGCACAGCTGGCCCAACTCGGTCTGCAGCGTCGTCTCGTGGAACAGCTCGACGAGGTCAATGTAGGCCGGATGCGAGCGAAAGTACTTCTTGAGCAGCGTGTAGATGACCGACTCGAGCATAAAGGCGTCGTTGATGGCAATCATGCCGACGCCGTCCTGGCGGTACCAGCAGGGCTTGCCGCGGCGGGTGATGCTGCCGTCCATGATGTCGTCCGAGACGAGGAAAAAGGCCTGCAGGAGCTCCGTCATCCAGCCCAGGGTCGCGGCCTGAAAGTATTGCTCCTCGTTGAGTTTTTCGCCGATGAGGATCGAGACGGAGTCGGGCACGGACATGCCGCGGTTGCATTTGCCGCCGAGAGGGTTGGTCTCGAGGTTCTGTCGTCAAAAGTTAGCATAGTCTGCAAGGAACACGATCCGTCGTCTGCATACAAGCTTGAGCCAGTCCAGCTCCCCTTGGGGAAGCTTGTAGGACTTGGCATGCTCGAGAATGGCGGCCTGGAGCTTGGGGTAGATGCTCTCAAACTGCTGCAGTGTGGTGGTTTCGGCGGGCATCTTGTCTGATTGGAATTGATACCAAGCACAAGACAAAAAGACGGTTGGCTTTACAGCTTTAAATACAATAGACAACCAGGTGCAAATGAGGGGCGGTAAGAAATGAGATATCGCGAGTTATCACGGTTGTAACCCCTCCACGTGATAAAAGTACATGCAAATAGGTGGCAGAATTGCTGTAGATGCAAGTATCTAAAAAGCCCACTAGGCCAGGGCCCAGGGGTCCCATTCGGCAACACCTCCGTGCATCACGGGCAAGACGACTGGCGTAATCGCACCGAATACTAAAATCGCTAGAAAATCATCTTTGAAATCTCGGACCGTCTAACTTGTCAAGACCGAGGCGATAATACGTGAGACGGCCGGGGCTGTTGGCTCAGTCACTCCCAGCTCCGACTGCCGCAAACCGTTGGCTCTGTAGCGCGATGCGTATTCGCATTTTCCCCTCCATCTGCGCCTGCGCCTGCGCTGATTGCACGAGGGAAGCCCAACGCTAGCGTCTGGGCTGCCATATTCCGTTAGAAGCTGGAGATTGAATGTCATCCCAAAAGAGTCGTGGGATGACAGAGGCAGAGGATCTTGGAAAAGCCCAGATCTGCCTCGAGATGATTCCAACTGCTTTGGGGTATTGCGACGTCATGTACTCGGTATCCAAGCCCGAATCGCAATGCTGCGCTTCCCGACGAAAGCGAAAACGCTAGCCGGCCATCGCATTGACGCATTAGGAAGCCAGCTCGCAACCAGCAACAAGAGTTGCGCTGGATGCGGCGAGTTCCAACAAGAGATGAGGTGTCCGTCACAGAAAAGGAAACTTTGCGCATGTTTAGATGTGAGTCACACTGGACATGGCCATTAATCTTCATTCTGCATGTTGCAGTTGGCCGGTGAACGAGCGCATTGCAGTCATAAATCACGAAAACCCAAACCTACATGGCAACAATGCCCTCTTTGTGTTCATTCACTTGCAGTTTAGAGACGCAATTGCAGGTGAAAAAGGCGGCGAATGACGCAAGTTTAGAGTGTTGTCTGCACGGCACATAATAAACATGGCCCTTGGAAATGAAGCACTGGAATGCTAGACCCTGAATGCGGGTGAGCTGCACTGGAGCGGCCAAGGAGGGTGGAAGATCAATTCCTGGCCTGGCACTCTGGGTCATGGTTCGGGGTTTCATCTGATCTGCAGCCACTCAACAGCCGCTTTTCGCCTCCGGGTATAACGATTGGTACGTGTGCGGCTGTAGGCTTTGCATCGGTAGCGTTACGATTGCACAGATGCCGTGGCAGACTGGCACGCAAGGCCTCTTTTGACGGTATCCCTAGGTCTGGCCGCCGACTCCCGGTGGCCATGTCACGATGCCCTCGAATATGGAAGCACGAGAGAGAGCAGAGAGCCTCGACGGAAGTGCGCTACGGCATGACTGACTGATTTCCGAGCTGGGCGCAGGCTGGATTGGCAGGTACAATCGACTGCCTACACAGGACCTGAATGAGTTCCACGGCACGACTGGTTGGCTGGGTGCAAGGTCACTCCTAGAAATGTCGATGGGGTTTGGCTGGAATAGTGCGGCTGCGCTGCTATTCACATGTTGATATCATCAAATGCATGTATCGCAACTATAGATTCATCGACCGGGATGTTGGCCGGTCAAAGGACGATCCATGTCTTGCTCGTCCAACCAAACATGCATCATGTTTCCTGGACCCAGCTAGTCCATCTGATCTTAGAGCCCGTGCCCTGCTAGCGTGTGGTTGCCATCGGATTTGTCTCACTGGTTGCTATCCTTATCCATGTCCTCATTACTTGTAAGTTGTCACTGAAGAAATGCATGCGAGGCATCTTGTTTCAAGAGATGCCCGCAACCCGCAATCCAGTCTAACAGACTGTTGGAAGCATGGTTTCTTGAAGGAGAAAGCCGAGACGTGAAACATGGATTGCTAGTGTGTTGTGAAGAGAGAGCCGGTGGGAAAGCTCCGAATGGCTTCCTTGTCACGCTGTCGCAATATTCGCGGCTACGAGTGAGGGAGAAAAATTCGAAAAATTCAACCTCGTTGGCATCTGCAAGCGGCCAGTTCTTGGCACAGCTCGCAGCTTGCACCTTGCTCCTAGCCACAGCTTTCCGTTATCTATGTGCTGATGCGGCGATGGTGTGCCATGACAGCTTTGCCGGCGTATTAGACAAGCCTGCCGTCCTACGTCACCAGCTAGCCAAAGATGGAACAGCACGGATTCCACTGTGCCAATCAAGGAACCAAGAAAACAGAAAGAAGAAACCCGGTGCGAAAGAAAAACTCTGCTGATGAATGCGGCGTCCCAATTGGCTGCTCGTTCCTTGTTACAAGGCTGGCCATCCCCGAGACCATTGCCAAGCTACCCACCCGCCCCCAACCACCAAGACTGCGCAAGACATGCACACATGCCCAGCCCAGCCCAGCTTCCGTATAGTCTCGAGCTGACATGGAGGTGCGAGCGTGCGAGATTTCTCCGCCAAGGTATCAAGTATCTCCCTGCGCAGGCAAGTTGAAGGTGGTCGGGCGAACATCAAGACAAGATTGGGCGCATGCTCGAGAGAGCAGCCAAGAGTCTCCTCAAATTGTGGGCTCCCCAGCATGCCATCTGATGTATACACAGCACCGGGTCCGATCCTTCGTCCACGGTCAGCTACAGGCCCGCTCATAAGGCCAAGACAAGAGGCCAAGAGAGGCTCCCAACTTCCGAGGGGCACCGTCTGTTTTAGCTCGACGCTGTGCCTGCACTAGCCCCTCGCTACCCTGGCCGTTTTCTTCAGACGAAGGGTTGGGCGGTGCTTATCAAGTTTGAAACAAGAGCTATGTATGTACTTGACGACGGCGAGCATTTGTAACCCCAAGTCAACAACAACAAAAGCAACAACGCAACTACATTGTTGAACCAGCGTTGGCTCATCATCACAACATCTCTTCATACTGGTCCCTCTGTAGATCGGCCTCGCTGTTTTTTTATAGAGTTTCCGCTTGCCTGCTTGACCCAGCCGTTCCCCTCGTCGCCTCAACGACAATGTGTGAGGGACTATGCAGCTTCAACAGAAGACGAAGAAAAAAAAAACAAAAAAATATGCACCGCATGTCTCGGAGAGGAAAAGTTCTCTCTCGTTGTTATTCGAAGAGGGTGTGCGACTTACACGAACAACAGCCAACTTGAAGATCCGCATCCGGCGACATGACACCCCCAATATCATGGCCGTCGCTCGCATGCAGATTCTTCGGGAGGAGCCATGGAATGCCTGTCAACTATTCTATTATCATCGTATACTCTAGGTTGTGTTGACACTGCAACCGGTCAACAAACACCCAATCTCGACCCCACCACTCGTTGACTACAAAGACCATCCGCAACCCCCAAGCAACATGTCTTCTTTTTTTTTCTTTCTCTACTCAACATACAACAGTTTGAGTATATCACACGAGTACCATCCAACTTGGTTCACTACATTCGCTTTTACACGAGAAAATCGAAAAAACTGCCAACATGAAGTTCTCACTCGTCGCTCTCGCCACCGGCGCTGCCGCCGGTCACGCCAACAGCACTGACTGGCCTGAACATCATACTCACTCTACTCGCCCTTGGTCTGACCCTACTCACTCTACTCACCCTTGGTCTGACCCTACTCATTCTACTCACCCTTGGTCTGACCCTACTCATTCTACTCACCCTTGGTCTGACCCTACTCACTCTACTCACCCTACTTGGTCTGATCACCATACTCACTCTACTGACCCTTGGTCTGATCACCATACTCACTCTACTGACCCTACTTGGTCTGATCACCATACTCACTCTACTGACCCTACTTGGTCTGGTCACCATACTCACTCTACTGACCCTACTTGGTCTGGTTACCATACTCACTCTACTGACCCTACTTGGTCTGGTCACCATACTCACTCTACTGACCCTACTTGGTCTGGTCACCATACTCACTCTACTCGGCCTACTCACTCTACTCACATAAATCACACAACTCACTCTACTCACTCTACTTATTCTACCCACTCTACCCACTCTACTCACTCTACTCGCCCTACTCACTCTACTCGCCCTACTCACTCTACTCACACTAATCACACTACTCACACTACTCACTCTACTCACTCTACTCACCCTACCCACTCTACTCACTCTACTCACTCTACTCATACTAATCACACCACTCACCACTCTACTCGCCCTACTCACTCTACTCACACTAATCACACCACTCACCACTCTACTCGCCCTACTCACTCTACTCACACCAATCACACTACTCACCACTCTACTCGCCCTACTCACTCTACTCACACCAATCACACTACTCACTCTACTCACTCTACTCACTCTACTCACTCTACTCACACTACCCACTCTACTCACTCTACTCACTCTACTCACTCTACTCACTCTACTCACTCTACTCACTCTACCCACACGGTTCACCCTACCCACCCCCCTCGTCACAACGACACGACTCGCACCTTCACCACCGTCGTTAAAGACTTCACGACCTTCTGCCCTGTACGTCTATTCCCCGGAGCTCGACCGTCGCAGTGTTGAGCTTGAGACTTCACCGTCCCAGGCCCCTTCACGGCCCGGCCGTCCCCATTGACGCCCAAGTGAACTCTTGACCTCGGACTAACACCAGCTTGATAGGGTCCTACCGTCATTCCCATTCACGAAAGCAAGACCATCACTGTCACCGCGGCTACCACTCTGACCGTCACCGGTATGAGCACCATCCAGCTTCAGGCCCGCCAAGTACTTGATTTACTAACACGGCGCTTCAGACTGCCCTTGCACCATCACTACCACCAGCGTCGGCCCGCCCCCCGCTACCAAATTTCCTTCTCCTCCCTCTACCAACGTTCTTCCTCCTCCCGCTACCAACGTTCCTCCCCCCCCTCCGGGTGTCAAGAACCCTCCTGCTGTCGTCAACCCGCCTGCTGTCGTCAACTCTCCTGCTGTCGTCAACTCTCCTGCTGTCATCAACTCTCCTGCTGTCGTCAACTCTCCTGCTGTCGTCAACTCTGCTGCTGTCGTCAACTCTCCTGCTGTCGTCAACTCTCCTGCTGTCGTCAGCTCTGCTGCTGTCGTCAACTCTCCTGCTGTCGTCAACTCTCCTGCTGTCGTCAACTCTGCTGCTGTCATCAGCCCTCCTCCGCAGAGCGTCAACTCTTCCCCTGTCATCAGCCCTCCTCCGCAGAGCGTCAACTCTTCCCCTGCTGTCATCAGCCCTCCTCCGAAGAGCGCCAACTCTTCCCCTGCTGTCGTCAGCCCTCCTCCGAGTAGCGTCAACACTCCCCCTGCTAGCAGTAACCCTTCTCCTGCCATCAACCGTCCTGCTACCAATGCTCCTGCTGTCAACCCTCCTGCTACCAACCCTCCTGCTGTCAACCCTCCTGCTACCAAGACTGCCGCCGTCCAGCCCCCCGGCACCCACCCTCCCATCGTCACAGCCGGTGCCGGCCGTTTCGGTGCCAGCGTCGGCGCTCTTGTCCTCGCCGCCGGCGCCGCCGTGGCTCTCTAAATGTCGCCAGAGGTCGCAAAGGAACAACAACAACAACAACAACAACAACAACAACAACTTCTTAATAATAATAGTGTGCCGCGGCTGGTTCTGACGCAGCCGGGAAGCTCTCGCAGAGTCCCGCACGATGAGCAAGTGCGTCCCTGGCGTTCCTGGGGTCTTGATTTGGGTTCTACAAAACCAACGTTTCGCTTCTTTCTTAATCATTCTTTGAACAGACAAGATTTTTCATTTGGCTACATCTTCTATCGATATGGTCAGCATCTTTAGCGGAGGTTAATAATCAAGGTGTTCAGTTCTTTAATTACTCGTCTTACAAAAAAAATTTCTTGATACATTGTCTTCTCCTGGTTACTTGCAAGTGCCTGTTCCTTCTGTGCTAGATGCTTACATGATGTGCTCCCTTGCGTGCTAGCTCCATCAATGGCTACTCAGCACTGCTCGCCAACAGCAGGATTCCATTTAACAAAGTCACCAAGCGGGAAAGAGCCATATTTTTTGACAATCCCTTGGCAAGTGTCGCCTGCCACAGCCTTGTAAAACACCTTGCAAGTCGCGATGATGCCGTCCTGCGTTGGAGTTGGACTGGATGGGCTCCCCGTTGTGGTTGTCGAGCTACTTGGCGAAGTCGTAGAAGTGCTAATGCCTTGCCCCTCTCTATGTGGGCAGTACGCCTGGCCAACCCAGAAGTTGGTTGTGCAATCCTTGCTGACGGCAGGTGTTCCATTCAAAGAAGGTGTCGAGGGATATGCCGGCGCCGTCTGCAACGGACTAGCAAGAATCACCACCGGAAACGACATGCCAGCCGTCGCAATCTACCGGTTGACCAGAGTGTGTGGCCGCTGGGGGATGGAAACTTGGATGACATCCCAGTTAATTCTCTAACTCTTGTGTACTTTTCTTTGGCACAGATGCCCGCGGAGCGCTGTCGGCCGGAGCTCGAGGATGTGCTGTGTCGGGAGGAGCGGCGCTTCGATTCAACGCCTCATTCACGGCTAGCTACATTCGGCAGGCCATGATGCCTTAAGGGCAGATGTATTCCCAGTGCTCGTAGTTGTGAAGTGCAGAGCTTGTTCAGCGTTGTGCTGTTTGGCCATTGTGGCGGCTAACCAGTTGGCAGTCAGTAAGCTAGTGGATAGGACAGCGATACCAAGCGTGCCCCAGCCAACCCTTCAAGTGGAAACACTAACTACTAGTTAATCCTGTCTCGTAACGCCACGCAACTTCCTAGCCATCCAACCAAGCTCAACATGCCAGAAAAGATATTCTCATGCGCGAGATTTAATCTCGATGCTCTGCTTTCACTCGCAGGAGGACTTCGGGGTCGAGAATGCGCCTGCAATGTGGCCGCCGCGCCGAAGACAGGAAGTATGAACTGGGCCATCTTCCTATCGTTTGATGATGGGCTTGATTGGGTCTTTCGTTCCCCGCGCAGTCGTCCCCATGCTATCGTCTCTGATGAGTCCGCACGAAAAATGCTTCTCAGTGAAGTTGCAACGCTGAAGTTTTTAAGAAGCAACACCTCAATTCCTGTTCCGGAAGTGTACTCGTTCAGGTTAGAAACGGCCGTTCCCCTCACGGATTTACCTTTTACTATCCTCTCATAGCGGATCTTATAATAAAATCCTATCGGGGTACCATACATTCTTATGAGCAAAGCAGCCGGTCGCCCGTTATCTGATTATGACTGGGCCGATATTCTGCGCCAAACACCAGGATACCCGCAACTTCGTCCACTTCTGCCACTGCCAGCCGGAACGAGGGAAATGGTTATGAAGCAACTAGGAGCTCTTCTGCGACAACTATCAACACTTCGTTTTGAGAAGATCGGTTCTTTATTCGAGGACGGCAGTGGCAATTATATCGTCGGAGAGTGTCTCTCGCCGACACTTACGTGGCAGGAGAGGGATTCGCTCGACGGTATAGAACGTGGCCCTTTTCTGCAGGAGACCCAATATTTGCAGTCACTTATTTCGGCCTTTGTATCTCATGCGAAGGAGCTTCCGCTTTCACCTCATGCTTTCTTTGCACCGATTCCCGATCACTCCGAATTTTCAAGCTGGTCGAGCTACAGGGCCGCTATAAGTCGCTGGAACGACTACGTCGCGATCGGTGCAAAAATTGAGGGCAGCAGGAACCGTTTCTCCTACTGTCTCGCCGGCCAGGTGCTGCGGCAGATGATCCCTCATCTTACTGCATCAAACGACTTTTATACCTTATATCATCCGGACCTTCACCTAGGTAACATATTTATTAATGAGAAATTTAACATCGCGTGTCTGATCGATTGGGGCTCTGCGTCATCTGGTCCAATATCGGAACTGCTTGCCACACCCAGCCTTGGGAGCTCAGCCTTTGCCCCCCCAAAGCACCTAGTTGGTGCATTTCGGTGTGGTTTCTGTCCGGAGCATCCGCTATCGGCAGGATCCTGGGAGAGAGCAGATATAACATGGTACTTCTCGCGGCTGGTTCGCTTGCTCTCGACACAAGATTATAGATTATTTCAAGCCCTGTATAAGCTTGTTAACGAGATTGAAGTTGAAGACGCGGACATATCCGGGCTCTTTAATGAACTAGCAGCAGAGGAAAAGAACCAACATCTTCTCGCAATGCTGCGTGCTGATGATTACACGGCGTCAGAGTTAGAAAAGGAAGAAGATGCAGCGTTTGGCTGTGGCAAGACCGATAAAGGGGATAACCGTGCAGTTGCAAGGAAACTCACAGTGATGGCGGAAATCAACCATAAATTCCTCGCAAACTCAAAATTATGGCGATGGGTTGAGCATGCATTAAGGGAACGAGATGATGACTAGGTAGTTGATATATCAAACTAATTACTATCGATATACACCGCAAACTTTAGCGCGAACCCCGGCTTTCTTTGCTTTCTAGGAGATTGAATAGCGCGGCGTACTTGAAGTCGTTTAGTACCGGACATTACAAAGCTTCACAAATTCCACACCAACTTCCACGGTTTCGCCAGTTTCCTCAACTTGAATCTTAAACGCTTAGCTGGATGATCTCAGTATGCGATTATTGTAGTGTAGGCTACTCACGAACGGTCGCAGCGTGCTTCCTCTGACACCAGGGATATCGACAACCACTCCAGTTTGCCAAAGTCCTATTTCCACTTGGGGATCATAAGCAATGCTGTCAGCAAGTATTCAATAAATTCACCACTTGCCGTTGTAGAAGTAAACGTAGTCGCCAGCGACGTAGTAGCGTTTTTCCGTTGCTCCATCTGGGGGAGGGTACGGGCGACGAAGTGAATAATTCTATTAAAATTCAAAAAAAAAACTAGTTTTTAGCTTCTAGGACCTATTTTTTCTAGCTAGGGCTACCCTAAGAGGGTATTCTTAAACTTAGTTAAGTTTATATTATATTTATAAGAATTTTCTATATTATTTAGATTTTCTTAGAAGTATTATATTAGACTATAAAATGGCTAGTTCTGACTAAGCAGGTGTACGTTACGCACGTGGTACGTGCGTGGCCTGTACACAGCTATAAGTAGCTAGAATCAGGCCAGTACTAGCTAGCAAGAATCAAGCATCTACATCACCACCACCACAACCTGTTTATCACCTTCTTAGGCGTAACACACATACACACACACCTTCCTTCTTTTTTGTGTAGGCAGCTTTACTATCATCATAGCCAAGCAGCGTTTTTCTGGGCAACATCCGCGACCTCGGCCGGTGATATGCGATCTAAAGACATCAAATACTGGCTACACTCCACGCAAAAGCAACACACTCAAGAAACCTCACTAAACGTTAACGAGACAACTGACATCCGCGCTACGAAACGACGCCGACTAAGACACTTAACACCGCCATCTAGCTGTTCAGAGATCGCATAGGGTAGTAATACGAAGATGGTGCATAAACGTCTTCAAAGCGCCACTATGGATAGTCCTGGCGGCTCCTCACGACAAATGGACGACGCGCAACTCGATACTCTTGGCTCATTCCAGGGATATCTTATCTACTCCATCATTACTGTCTTTTTTTCCGGCACAAGGAAGCTCTCCATTCGACAGTGAAAAGATGCAGACTCTGCAAGAGATGGCTTTTCGAACCGTACAGGCTGGGTTGATCTCCCGAGCCGAGGCTGCCCAGACCCGTGGATGACGCAGAGCCCCAATCGATCAGACACGCGATGTTGAATTTCTCATTAATAAATATGTTACCCAGGTGAAGGTCCGGATGATATAAGGTATAAAAGTCGTTCGATGTAGTAAGACGAGGGATCATCTGCCGCAGCACCTGGCCGGCGAGACAGTAATGTGACTGTAGATAGCCTCAATCATGCATAAATAGAAGACTTTTTGCATCACTTGATCAAGACCCCCCCACACACCCTGTTCCAACAGTAGTAAAGGTGCGTTTTTTAAAACGAATTAGCGAGCGTTGAGAGCTGCTGCGAGAGGCTCAGAGGTAGCGCCGGCGGTGATAGCGGCGATGGCGGCGGCGGCTGATTAAAAAGATACTTCTATTTATATAGGGTTTGCCTATAAATTTAGGTACTAACACCGCATAAAGAGCAATACTCTATAATATATAAGGTTAGAATTTTAATAAAATTAATAAAAATATAATAATAGGATTAAGAGGACTTATAATAAGAGTTTTTTATTTATAACTTATAGTGTCTTTACTAGAACGGACTATCTGATGGGTTTATTATAGTAGCTAACGTTACATGTCCTCCGTTTTGCCGCTTTCCTGCTCATGTAAATAATCCCCCCGAAGCATCCAACCGTGAGCGGACCTCGCGCACTAGAGCCTTGGCCTCTTCCACCTCAACGCCGTCTTGGCAGAGTTCAGTGGCGAGCCGGTGAGCAACACTATAATCCGACGTGCGCATGGCAAAACGGGCGAGCCACATGCGCGCCTTGCTAGTTGCGGCCGTGACACCCGTTCCCTCGTTGCGTCCTTCCTCCCTCTCCCCGTCGTCAGATCCTCCGGTCGAGTCATTGTGTGTCTGGGATGGGTCCATGAGCGCGCCGTCTCCATCTCTGCCAGCCGGGCCGTCGCCATCCTCTTGGCCAACACAAAGCTCCATGTACGATTTTGCTTCCTCTTCCTCGCCGAGTTGCTCGTACATGGTTGCAATCTGTAAAAGAATTTCGGGGTCCATGTGTGTTGTCGCCGTGTGTGAGCCCAAGCCATCGCCATGGCCAAGGCTGCTGCCCGCGTCGTAGTATGTATCCGCGAGTAGAGCACGTTTTAAAGCCTTGATTCCGTCACGGTCTCTTCCCAATTTTTGCAAGCACGATCCAACAGCCATCCACATTTTACCATCCCATGGCCGCAAGCCCGCGGCTTTCTTGTAGTACCACAACGAATATGTATGCATTTCTAGCATTTCATACGTCTGGCCCAGACCGTACCAGGCACGGTAGTCGCGGCGGTTGACATCTACTGCGCGTCGATACGATTCGATGGCTGCGTGGGTATTCTTGAGCTCGACATATTCGTGGCCCATTAGCGTCCAGGCTGACAGGCAAGTCCTGTCTAGCGTCAACGCGCGTCGGAAATACTGAACGGCTTTTTCGTGCATGGATAATAGCGAGTAGTAATTTCCGATAACAACACAAGCTTCGGGCCGAAATTTGTCCACGCTAGAACAAAGATGCGCCAAGAATGCGAGTTTTGGTCGGAGGTTCAAAACGTATAGAATATTGGAATAGTGATCCAACGAGTCCAGGCGATGCGGGTGCAAGGAAAGTAGGCGACTAAAATGCTGTTCCGCTAGCAGTAGGTCCTTTTCATGATATGCTAATAGCGCGTTACAGGTGAGAAGAAAAGGTGATGTTGGAAAGATGCCCATGAGCTGCTCGAGTGAAGTGGCCAGACTTGCTGAATGTTGGTATAGTTCGAGGGACGTATGTAAGTGAAACATGTATGACATGATATTCTGCGGGCAGTGTCGAGATATGCGATCCAACTGTTCAAGATTAATTTTTGCCTCCTGATAACGACAAAACACATACCTCTTCGCTTCTCGACATCAGTGATGTGATTTCTAGCCAGCAGCCCCAATTCATGGGAAACTTGTGCACACTCTGCAAGAAGAACCCCAGAGCTCGTTTATCGTTCTTTTCTTTTGCGAGGACCATGCCATATCTGAGATGACAGTCAGCATGCTCATACGAGAAGCAGGTAACATGGCAGCGCACAGATATTCCAACCAGCCTTGGCTTCCAACTACTTCATTGTCCACAGTCTTTGCTTCAAACCACGACGAGAGATAGCTCCCCACTGCGAGCAGTTGCTTATTCACAACGGTTCCGAGGTCCTGCGGCCCAGTCACCATCTCGCAATCTTCAGCCTTGCGCTTCTCGCCGGACAGGAACTTTGCGTAGAGGGCGAGAAACAGGCTCTTTTGGCTGATTTGCGGCAGCGAAGCGGCAGAGCCGGCCCCTGCCATTTTTTCCTTGCTTTTGCCCTTGCTCGGCGAGCCGCCCGCATCCGCCCTCGAGCCCAGCACCGTGGAAAAGAGAGAGTCGGGCAGGAAGACGGCGGCGCAGCGGTCATACTCGCGGCAGTCAAAGAGCGACTTGGCCAGGAGATACTTGCTAAGCTCCCTGGTTTCGAGCTGCGCCTCTTCCGAGTCCTGGTTTGGCAGGAAGACGGGCGACAAGTGATGTTGCTCAACATTCTGGTCTGCCAGCTCCTCTGCTGTTGGTTCGGGGAGAGACGTCAACAGCTCCGCTGCCCTGCCGCAACGTTAGCCACGACGTTCTACATGTGCCAGAAATCGGAGGATTATAATCATACCATTTTGCAGATTGGTATAGGCAGCGCTCCGAGCATCTCACCACTGCGTCTTGCAGTGCGACTCGCAGCTGCGCAAGCTCGTGAGCTGTGAGCGCCATTGTATCCCTGGCGGTGGCACGCCGCCGTTTTGCCCAATCAAAGACTCCTCAAAAGATCAAATTCAATGTAAAAAGATGCAGCAAGAGCGGAACAGTCGATATAACCAGTTTGTGGATCAGGCTTGATTTTGTTTTGGCCCTGTCGTTGACCCAAGATGGCCCACCGTTGCCGACTGTCGCGATCTGCCTGTTTGGGAGCGCGTTTAAGACAGTGTCAATATTGTAAAAGAACTGTGATCCGCACTGTACACTTACACCATCGCCCCTGCCACTTCTTCCTCAGAACTGGCACAAAGGTTCCTTTAGATACAGGAAAGCTTCAGCTTAAATTGTAGTACAGCCAGAATCCGAAGTACTATATTTATGGCGCAGGGTAGTCACAATCACGCAAGGGCTGTATCCCCCGGCTTGATACTACCTACGTCGGCGTCCATTTACAAAAGTGAATAACATGATGATATAAAACGATAGTTGCTAAATATGTATCGTGATCCGCTCCCCAAGATATCATTAATATTAAAGACCCAAAAAAACAAGTGTACAAGTCCGTAAATTTCCAAGCATCAGCACCAACTGCCCAAGCAGAAGACGAGAACCCAATGCTTCTGAAGGCAAACCGTTGCCTCGAGATACAATTACAAAGGAAATTTTATCAATACTCTCCGTCGCTCAATTGTTTTTTCCCTCGCTAGATTTGGTGCCCAGGGAAAGACTGCAGTGCCGGCCCACGCTGCGGCGGCGAACGCGGCTGAATAGACAGCAGTGCTGACGGCGCTGGGGACGCCGAAGCATCTCTATTTCATGGAACGATTAGGAAGAGCCGGCAGCGGAGGCATGTTTTCCGGCATGTGACGTCTGCCGTGTGAGTTTGGAACCGTAGAGCGGCTCCGTTGCCTCGCACCGTGCTGCGACTCCGAAGGCCCGACGACGCCAGTATTCGAGCGCGGCATGGGGCGAGCTCTCGGCGCACAAGGCATCATGGGTGTTCCGGGCAGCTTGTATATGGGTGGCGCGAGGGAAATCGACTTGGAAGATGGGGCGCTGAAGCCATCAAAGGGTCTCGGCGGCTCCAGAAAGTGCGATCTGGTAAAGTGCGGCGGTTTTGGCCACCGCCGGTTGCCGTGCAGGGCTGTGTCTGCGGTTGATGGTCGGCGGAACACGGGAGGCGGCTCGTGTTTTCGAATATTTGCCGTGTGCTCGGCGGCCGAGGGGAACCATGATCTCAGTTCGGGCTCGTCGGGCTCGTCGGGCACGTCGGGCTTGTCTGGCTTGTCTGGCTTCTCCTCGGCGGCGTCAAAGATGAATGCTGCGAATTCGAGCGGAGTTGCGTTGGCCTGTGGACTAGTCTTCAAACCATCCACCCGAATAGGACCAGGTGAGCTGTGGTACATTGAGTTGGGGGGCGAGCCGGAATCCTTGTCCGTCTCGGCTCGCTTCAGGCTCAGTTTGATTTGCTGGTTCTTGGCTTTGGGAACCGGCGTACACGGCGGCCGCCGCGCCTCATGCTTTTCCTCCGCCGTGGCGAATCTTGAAGGCTCAGTCAGCAGCAGCTTCCTCGCTTCTTCAGCCAGCTGATAGATGTTGTCCACATCTAGAAGCGGCTGGAATGTGCCAATGCCAAAAGAAGAAGCTGCGCTAGACGGCTGTGAGTCGGACTTGATCTCATCGGCAGATGTATCCGAGCCATTGGCCGAGCCGAATGTGATTTGGGGTGCGGGAGCGTTCATCTTTCGGTCGAGGGCGAGTTTCTTGGCAACAAGCAGCCAACTTCGCCAACGATGTACCCTCTCGTAAAACTGCGTGGCAGCCTCTTCATCGTCCGTAGAAAAGTAATGCACAAAGTTGACCTCATCAGGGAATCGCGTGCTCTTCTGCTGACTCTTGATTGCGTAGCAAAATTTCTTTGGCGGCTTGACACTCTGTCGAATCTCGGCTTCTTTGGGCGAGTAAATGTCAAAATCAGCCATGTGGCAGAGCCGGGAACAGGCGGCATCGCCGGGCAGCACATCTGCAGTCTTGGCAGAATACATTTGTCCATTTTCCAGCAGAGTAACCCAGCGCCTGTTCCATTTACCGGGGCGAGAAGATTGGTACAGTTGCAAAGTGAAGCCGGGCGGAGCTTCCTTGGAGTTGGGGACGGCGTCAATGTCGAGGTCGTGGTCGCTCATGGAAGCGGGACAGCCGAGGATTAACAAGGAGTTTTCATGATCCTTGTCCCAGGTGTTCATGACATCGCGAATGCGCTCGTAGCGTCGCAAACGACGTTCAAGGCCCAATATGAGGTATGACTCAACCACGACACTGCTGGCAGGGTTGATGTGATGGCGCATCATGGTCGAAGCCATGAGCAAGATGTCTACTGCGTTGGTTTCACTAGATACAGCAAGGTTGATTGTGGAGGATTGGCATCGAACAGCCACACGCTTCGGTTCTCGTCAGTTACGATAATACCAGTAAACAGACTGCTGGCACTTACCCGCTCAGAATTGTGCGACGCATGTATCACGGGAGTTGTTTGCGGTCCATGAGTAGTATATGAAGCCGGCTTGTCAACGGAACTCGGAATCCCAAGACTGTCGGGATTCGATGCCGTCTCTAGACTGCTTCCACGGCTCGTAAAGACGGTCGTGGCAACGGAGCTGGGAGTATCTGGATGCGTCGGCGTTGGTGACAACTTCCTGCCTTTGGAGAACAAGCCGAAAAGGGATGGCTTTCGTTTAGGTGGCGGCGTAGCAAGGGTTGCTTGAAGCCGCGGAAGATCTGGTCTCTGTCGCTCGGAAATATTGCGCTGCAGTTCAGTATCCAAGCCCTCGGCGGCTGGTAGGGGCTCACTCTCGAGCTCTTTCTTGCCAAATATGAGGCGCTTCGACTTGCTCTTGGCCTGCTGCAGAGGCAGAGACGGCTCACCAGACGGCTCACCAGACGGCTCGGTAGAGTACTTTTCATGCACGTCGTCTGGGGCTGTCTGGACCTCTGCAGCGCTGTCGGGCCTTTTTTCCTCATCCTGACTCTTGGATGTGGCTGGCGGAGGGATGTTGACTGGTTTGGGTGTAAGCACATAGGATGGTAGCGGGGGCACATCCGGTGCCTTCTTGTCGCCTGGTCTAGCTTTCAAAGTGTGTACGCTGCTAGATCGTAGTCTGCGTGTCGGTGATTGTTCTAGCTTGTCGCTGTCGCGGAAAATGTTGAGAATGCGTGGCGAAGAGCTACTTTTCCCGCGAAGCCTGCGATATCTTGATGTAGATGGGGGGGCCTCCCCGGGGGTAGCTTCTGTCGCCATTGAAAATGAGATTTCCCCAAGCTTTAATTTCGGGTTTTTTTTATTTTTGCTGTCATGTCCTGTTTGTCCAAGTTGTATCTGGACGGTTCAATTGTATAGTAGATAGGGTCGGCTGTCTCAAAGCTGCGCTTCCGTCGATATAAAGCGAGTATGATTCGACGTATTGGAAGTCGAGCTGTGGAACAGGGCGTTCTGTACAGACTTTGGGGCGTCTAATTAAAGATAGAATGGCAGTAAAACGAATGGATGGGAGGGCCCGTTGGATAGATTAATCCGAGGAATCGTCTCCACGGATACGAAGACAGGAACAATTTCGAAAAGGCAAGAGCAATTCGGAAAGGCAGGAAATCGTACGACAAAGTGACGAGAGGCAAATGAGATGGCAAAGGAGGAAAGGAAAGCGATGGCGGAAGAAGGGCCGCGCAGGGTGTAATTGGCGCCACCGGGTAGAAATGGGGGGCCGTCAAGCCTAATATGCGGGCATTCTCGACGAGGTTTTAGTTGTTATTATTGTTTAACCTAGTTCGTCTCAACTTTCAAGACACGCCTACTCGCTTCCCAAGATTCCTCAGACGCATTGTGAGCTCACGCGTCAAGCTTTCGGGGCGTCGACACACTGTCTCGGTGGCAAAGGTGCCCAAGAAGACGGCCGGGCCAGCGACGCGCGTTGCTACATTCCATTGTCTTTGACAGATGAAGTTGACCAGTAATATCCGCAACTAAATACTTACAAGTTACCACTGCCCAGTATTGTTGTCGATTAAGCGATTGGCGTGCAAGGGTGGCTGGCCCCTGATGCTTGGCTCCCGCGTTGCGGTCCTGCAAGCAAGCAGCAAAGGGAAAAAGCAATACGCAGGGAGACAAGTTAATAAAGCGCCCCGCCCCGCGATATTATAATTATTATTCAATGCCGTGGCGCAGTGTACCCGCAGGGAGCAGAAAGCTGCTAGTGACTGCTACTGGTAATCAAGATTGTGAGAATTTACAAGGACGTCTACTTCGTACTTGGTACAGAGTAGTCGCCGGGAAATGACAGTCAATGGCAACAGAGGAGGGGACTCTACCAACACGACGGCTTGGCTCTGCGCCGGCAGGCATCGAGCACATCGGGACCGGGACGGATACTACAATAGTCTTGGCTTGATCATATCATGATTGTTTGGGGCCATCACGACGCGTATCTGCAGCTGACATCACACCTTGTTCTATTGGTCTGGTATGGTATCTTGGCCTAGCTAGTAGAGGCTACTGCCAGCCTACTGGTAGAGCCAGCCGCAAATGAGCAGCAGAGACATGTGCTTCGGGCCTGCCCAGTGAGACAGCTGGCAAGCGCCAAGATTCCTCTTGTCAGGCAATAAAATTTGCATGCGAGCGCAGCTGCCAAGATTGGGGGAGTTTGTGATTTTTGTACTGGTACTGCCGGCAAGGGCGGCTGCCACCACGGTTGGCCGACCTTGTTGTGACTCAATATTTCGCCCTGATTTGCATACATACATTCCAGTGCTCCTCCAATAATACTAGCAGCCCTTGACCTCTGCCACGTTGACTGGTACCCCAATGCAGACTTTCGTCAACATCCGCGCATGGTTCCGCTTTGGCAGTCTGGCCTGCTTACTTGCGAAACGCCCCCAGCTCGCGCCTCCACCACGCGGTAAAGTCGCAGATGGACAGGTTGATGTCGAGACTCTTGAGCGTCTTTGTGCTCAGGTGGGTGTCGTATGGACGCTGCACGCTTGCATTTGCATCGTTGCCTTCGGTGCTGGGCTCAATATTGTCCAAGGGCAGGCCCATAATCTCAGCAAACTTTTGACACATTTCATACTTGGTCATCCTGTCCTCGCTGGAGAACTGCAAGATCTTTGGCAGGGAGGCTCGGTCGGAAGCACGCAGGTAGTGCTCCGCAATATCTACACAAAATAACACCTGAAATTAGCCTTTTGACCCGTCATTTCATGAAGCTCGGCTGCGAGCCGTCTTATTCTGAAAACGTTGGAATTTTGGTGCATCAGACAACTCAGACTTCTGACATACCACGCGCAAGCGCTCGACAAGACGGCAGAGAAAAAGAAATGAAGAAGAGACAAAAGGAAAAATGTGAGCCGTTGTTGAGACATACCATGACACACTCGGCCGACATCTTCAGTATTGGTCGGGTAGCGTGGAGCCCAGTGGTCCATCTTAATTTTTTTGTCTTCAGTCTGCGACTTCCAGACGCCATCGAGCAGTACATTGACGGCACTCTCGGCCGGTGTCTCTGCTGATCCATACAGCACGGGGACGCGGAGCACCACTGCCGATCCCGCCTTGCCGCTATTCACCGCCAGGACCGCCTTTTCGCCGTCCAGCTTTGTCTGGCCATACAGGTTGGGCGGGTTCGTTTCTGAGTCGGCCTCGTATGGTGCTTCTCCGGGCCTTCCGGGAAAGACGTAGTCGGTCGAAATGTAGATGACGAACGCGCCCTTGGCCGCCGCCGCCTGCGCCAGCGACGACGTCGCTGAAACGTTGAGTTTCCTAGCGCCTTCGGGGTCCTTTTCAACTTTGTCGGGGAAGCGCTCCGCCGCGCCTTGGGCTTTGAGTTAGCTGATCCGCCATAGACAAGAGATGTCGATCACCTGGCGCCGTGATCAAGGGTGGGCGGCTCACAGTGAACAATGACCTCGGGACTAGATTGTTCAGTTTTAATACATGCTGTGTGCAAGAGGTTACTGTTGCAATTTTGACTTACTTTGTCTCTTCTAAGAGCTTCTCAATCTCACTCGGGTTACCAAGGTCTACTTTCAATACATCGACACCGTCGGCTCGAGAGAATCCAGTGCCTCTGACGTTCCATCCCTTTCTGCGGAACGCACGAGACACTTGTCGGCCAAGAAGGCCAGTAGCTCCAGTAATAACGACTGTTTGGTCTACCATTGCTGTTGTTGATGAGGACGTGGCTTTTGATGAGATTCTCAGCTGAAGTTGCAAGAGTAAGGTTGACAAGTATGACGTTGTGAAGTAAGTGGTGGGGTAAAGCTGTCTGACGTACCGAGTATACGGTTCAGAACGGCAGCGTCACGCAAGAGATGGGCGACGAATTAGTCCGCATAAAAGCCACGTAACCAAACGAGACGAAAAAAGAAACATGAAGAAAAAGCCAAGCAAGCGTTTGTGAGGACATCCAGGCCATGAAGGGGAAGCGAGCGGGATAAATCAATCCAGGCATCAGGTGCAGGGTAGCCTTATCCGATAAGAGCTCGATTTACTAGTTAGCGGCGGTTTTGTCTGCGTTGACGATCCAACTCTCAAGCTTCTGATTACCTTGACAAACAACAAAAACTCAGTCGCAAAATGCCACCCCAGCGCATGACAGCGAACCCGCTGAAGCCTTCACGGCATCGCGCGGGCAAGCACGCGGGCGCCGACTCCTCATCCGACTCTGACAGCGACGCCGACGAAGCAACCACCGCGCCCGCCGCCGCCGCCATCCCTCCACCGCCCAAGGCCGCCAGCGCGGGCAAGATTATCAGCAACCTAAGCAAAGTCGACCTCGATACGCGTCGGAAAGAAGCGCTAGCGACAGAGGCACGACGGCTGGCTGCGGAAAAAGCCGCGCGGCTGGCCGCCGAGGAAGGTTTCGTGACGGAGGACGAAAGCGACGCCAAAGACGACAATAACACAGACGAGGACGATTCCGAAGAGGGGGGGGAGGAGGAGTCGTCAGACGAAGAGGAGAGCAGCGAGGACGAAGCGCCACGACGAATGATGATGCGACCCAAATTCATACCCAAGAGCCAGCGCGGCCCCGGCGGGGGCCAGACGCCGGCAGAAGCAGAGGAAGCGGCGCGGCTGGCTGAGGAGGCGGCGCGCAAGAGGGCCGCCGACGCGCTGGTCGAGGAGCAGATCAAAAAGGACCTGGCGGCGCGCGCCGCGGGCAAGAAGCACTGGGACGACGACGACGATGCCGCGTCGGACGTCAGCACGACCGACGGGCGGGACGTGGCGGCCGAGGAGGCAGCCTGGCGCGTGCGCGAGCTGAAGCGGCTGCGGCGCGCGCGCGCCGCGATTGAGGCCCGCGAGGCGGAGCTCGCCGAGGTGGCGCGCCGCCGCAACCTGACGGCCGAGGAGCGCGCCGCCGAGGACGCCGCGTTCCTCGAGGCGCAGCGGCAGGAAAAGGACAGCCGCGGCACAATGGGCTACATGCAAAAGTACTTCCACAAGGGCGCCTTCTTCCGGGACGAGGCCGAGGCGGCGGGCTTGCTGCAGCGGGACCTGATGGGGGCGCGCATCGCCGACGACGTGCGGAATCGAGAGGCGCTGCCAGAGTACCTGCAGCGGCGCGACATGACGAAGCTCGGGCGCAAGGGCGCGACCAGGTACAAGGACATGCGCAGCGAGGACACGGGGTCTTGGGGTGCTAGTGGCGGTGGTGGTGGTGGTGGTGCGAGGAGGGGCGGCCGGTGGGAGGAGGATGAGCGCTTCAGGCCGGATGAGCGGCCGGGCGGAAAGGGAGCGAATGCGATGCCGCTGGGGGAGAGGCGAGGAGACGTCAGGAGACGGTCGAGGTCGCGGTCGCCAAGGAGGGGTGAGGAGAGGGGGAGCGCAAGGAAGAGGAGCTCGTCGCGGGAGCGTGGCGAGGATAAGCGACGAAGAGTGGAAGCAGACCGGTAGTCTTGCGTGTATTTATACCAAATCATGTCTTTTGTCCTTTTTTTCACTGAGCGTTTACCTACAAAATCCAAAAAGGAAATGGGCAATATTAACAAATTGTACGAAAATCTTACATTTCATCAAAAGGCAGGAACAAAAAACACCTAGCAAGAAGAATTATATACCCAATGCTGCCCTCCAAAAAGCCCAAGATGAAATGCACACACGCCCGGAGCTCCTCCCCCCCCAAATGCCTCGTTTCTTTTCCATCTTCATATCCGCACAATTTCCACCTTGGCCCGTTCAAAGATGCGATGTCCTTGCAGACCGTCGCCTTCGATCTTGGGCGGGTGCAGCGTCATGCGCGCATACGTGCCCGCGCCTCGGCGCTTGGACAGGTATCCGGGGTTAATCGCCAGCACGCTCTCCACGACCTAAATTCCGGGGGCACACGCGTCAGCATTTACACACACACACACACACACACAAAAGACAGTGCGTAATCTGTCATTGCCAACGTACCTTTGCAAACGGCGGCAGCGCGCTCGGCGTCAGCAGCACATCCGGACGCACATTGACCATTTCGCCCAGCTTCAGATAGCTCACGTCCAGGACCGCGCCCGTAGCCACGCCCTCGGCCGTGCCCGTGGGCGGCAGCCGCGCGCGGTCCGTCGGCGGGTACACGGGGTGGAAATGGCGCTGCTCGACCAAGTGCCTGCACAGCCGCGCCATCAGGTCGCCGCCCGACAGCGCCGCGCCGGCCTTGCTGAGCTCCTCGGCGCGCAGCTCCCAGAGGGTGTCGTGGCTGGAGACGCCGAGGACGAGCTCGTTGACGGACAGCGTCATGGGGTTGGAGACGATGCGGACGGAGCGCGGCAGGCCGAGCTCGCGCCGGGGGAGGGTGTCCTGCGGCCAGGAGACGTGCTTGTCGAGCACGTCGCGCACCGACGGCACCAGGATCACGGTGACGGAGGGGTGGGCGGCGACGAGGCGCGCGAGGGCCGGCGCGACGAGGTACCGGAAGACGGTCGTCATGGTCGCCGTGTCCGCGTCGCCCCCGCCGCCGCTGCCGCCGAACGCCTCGTCGGGGAGGTCAAAGTCGCCAGCGGCGACGAGCGGGTGGTCCACGTCGAGAAACGGACCCGTCAGCACCAGCACGTCGGCGTACGTGTCCGCCGCCTGCGCGCACAGCGCATGCAGCGGCTCAAAGTCCAGGTTATCGTCCGCCGTGTACGGCCCCGCCGCGAACAGCATACTCAGCGGCGGCGCCGGCTTCTCGTCGTCCTCATCCATCATCGCGTCCGGATCTCGCACACGCATGCGCTCCTCGTGCGCGGCCAGCGCGCTCCCTGTCGATGCCGCGTTCGGCAGCAGCGGCATCGCCAGCACCTCCTTGACCACAAACTCGTCCCCCGTCGCGTTGCTCCCGCGCAGAGCCAAAATCTGGCCCGGGAACACGCTCCACGCGGGGATGGCGTCCATGCGCAGCGGCACGCGGAAGCCCATGCCCGTGCGGCGCGACGTCTCGAGCACCAGGCTCGCCGCGTTCAGGCGGCCCTCGGGGCTGTCGGACGCGACGCGGCCGACGGCGACAATGTCGGTGGTGCCCTGGCGCGCGGCGTTGCCCAGGGCGTCGTCGTCGAGGGAGTGGTGCCGCTGCACGAGCGCGGCCAGGTCGTCGATGCGGTCGTCGAGAATTTCGCTCGCCTCGGACAGCTTCATCGCCAGCGGCTTGTAGCCCATCTTCTTCTGGTCCGACGCGGCTGTTAGCTTGACGCGCGGCTCGGGGTACGGCGCGGGCGGTGGCAAGGCCGAAGCGAGCTGGCCGTTGAGGACCTCTACCACCTCTCCGGGGTTGGGACGGTCGTTGAACGAGCTAGCTGGTCTGTCGAGGCCAAAATATCAGAGAGAAATCGTTAGCGTTGCATGATGAAAGACTCACGCTGGTCCATGCATCTCCGCAAGCTGCTCGCCCATGCCGCCGGCCGGCGAGCTTGAAATCTTGGACATTTCCATCCTCCTGCGCAGTGCGCTCCCGGCGGCCACCCTTCCTGCACTGCCCCCCGGCGTAGGCGCCGCTCCTCTATTCAGCCTCTTGCCCGACGACGCCGGCGTGCTCGGCATCAAACCGTCCAGCATGCCATACATGTCACCGCCACCACCGCCTCCTCTCGGCGTCCCCGCGCTCTTTCTCTCCGCCTTGGGCTTCACCGCAGACCCAACGTCGGCCGCCGCCGCCGCCGACTTGGCCAGCGCGTCCAGCATATTTTGCTTGAGATTCCGCACGTGGGCCAGCGTCAGGGCGTCGCCGGCGTCGAGGTCCATCTTGATGCAGTACGACTCCCACTTGTAAAAGAGGTCCTCGGCCGAGACTCCGTGCAGGCGCATCATCGACTGCAGCTCGGCCGCGACGTCGGCCTCCATGGGCGCGCCGGGGGAGAAGAGCCGCTGCAGCTCCGTGTCGGCCATGGCGGGCGTTTGCCGTGGCTGGTTCGGATATTGGAGGCTCTTGTTGCCGAATATTGCCGTAATCGATCGGTCTTCTTGTCGCCTGCAGATAGTTTGCTCAATTCGCGTCGCTCGAGGTCTTGTGTAGAATCTTGCGAATTCACAAAAGTTCAGGTGTGGGGTGGGAGACGCGACGAGACGCGTTGGGGTAGCCCGCGTTAATCGAAACCCCACGTTGACCTGGCCGATGTCCATACAGATTACGCTAATAACGTGCACTTAGAATACATTACACGGCATTAAAAAGCTCCATCATGTTCAATGTTTGAATTGGTAAAATATATAACTCCTGAAAAAAATATAAGCAACATGTTTCTAAATCGCTGTATCCGAAGCCGAGCCTAATCTCTGGGCTGAGCAATCCTCTCCTAGAAGCAAAGCCTTTCGCTATCAAACACCATGCCTCCCAACGCCGTATTCAAAGCAAATGAAAGTCAAAATGCTAGCTCATAATGTGCTTGTAACAGAGAATAATCAAAGCAACGCAGATATCTACTCATTCTCCCTATGATTAGGGGCGTCTATGCTCCATGGCGCCCAAGAGGCGTCGTAATCAAACGAGACCGGCCCATTTCTAGGGGGCGAGCTCGGCATGATTCCGTCCGTGCTAAGGAGATTGCCAAAGTCCAAAAGCGCATCGTGGCTGCTCTCCAAAGCGGAGAGATTTCCGAGATCCAGCTCGCTGTCGAGGGAAAAGTGGTTTGGTTCTGACAACAGCTGATTAATTGTTCTCGAAATTGGCGTATCAAAGGGGTCAAAGGCGTTTTGGTGGTTTCGAGGGCTGCGTCTGCGAGCCAGACTTGCCTGACCGCCGCGAATCGTATGCGGCGTCTTGGTTGGGGTGGCCTGCATCAGAGCGAGCTGACTGGGCGAGGAGACAGATCGCACGGTACGCAGAGATCTGGAAACGCTCCTGGTGACTGGCCGATGGCTGGGTGTCGCCCGAGTAGGAGTCTTGAAGGGCTCAGCGGCAACAGAAGCCTTGGCATTCTGAGGTGTGCTTGGTCGGGCAATTATAGGGCTGCGAAAGAGTGCCTCGGGCTCGTCACATTCAACAAGACCCTCCTGAGTCATGACTGGCATATTCTCCTTTTCGCTGCCGATGCTCTTGTTCTGGCGGCACATGTCATCGGTAATGACAATATTAACATCAACAGTACCAAGGACCTTGGGCGTGCCCGGTTTTGTCGGTGAAGGGAACAGAAGCCGCTTCGTTGTGCCCATGGCCTCATCCAGCTCGACATTGATTGGGCTCTTGGCCGTGCCATCACCACTAGCAGCAGAGTGTGTTGACCCAGGGATGGATTGTGTTTCCATGGCGCAATCGTCAGTAGCGAATGAGTCGCCCTGAGTGGCCGCAATCAAACCATCAATGGCAGCAGTGGAAATGCCGCTAGGGCCATACTTTGGCGAGGAAGGCTCTGGCGGGCCCATGGCATCTGTGTGGAGATAGGCCTCCGATGTGGGATTAGGCACACCATCCACCTTGGCTCGACTCTTCTTGGAACGGCCAGCGCCTCTCCTACGGCGCTCTAGGCCCAGACGAGAGGCATCCTTGTCCCAACGCTCACGAGGACGGTGGGTTTTGCACTTTGTCAACCAGATACCACAAGGATTGCAAAGAAGAAACTCTTGCCAGTCGGCCTTGTCGTCCATAGGGCCGAGACCCTTCTTGATGACGCGATGTTGGATTGGTTTTGCGTTCTCATCACGCTGCAGAATCTCAATAGCAGTAATTCGACCAGGCTTTTCCGAGTATTCAGCATACTCGGGAACGCCTTCGCGATCCTGAACCCAAATTTTGCGCCATGTAGGCGTCTCAATGGCCCCACAATTGCTGCAGAAAGGAGGCATCGTACCGTTCATGATGGCGTCCTCCAAACGCTGCTTGATGGCATGCTTTTTGACAGAGTTCTTGTTCGACCTGTTGCCAGGCGACGAGGGTTGAGGCTGAATGGCCTCACTGGGCGGCATGACAGCCTCATCTTGACCCAGCTTGCTTGGTTGGGCGACGGGAGCGGGGGGATCGCTGGCTGGTACCATATCCATGGCTCCGGTCGAGTTGCCGCGCCGAGGATTGGGCAACTGGAAATGCGCAACTTCGTTGTCAGTGACCATTTCTGGTTCTTTGTCAATGATCAATGCTTGCTCTTTGTCAATGATCAATGCTTGTTCTTTGTCAGTGATCAATGCTTGTTCCTCGCCAATGGCCATTGCTTGTTCATTGTCAGCAACCGTTGCTTGTGTGAGGACCGATGGGCCAGCAGGCTCACTCGCGGGCATCTTGGGCAGTATGAGCGGACCGGTAGAGTTGGAGCGAGCAAAGGGCTTCTTGGCCTTGAGAACTGGTGTTGTGGAAGCAGGTGGTTGGGATGATGGTCGCCGCCTATCATTGGCTGTAGACTGAGCAACTGGTTCTGGGGCAACTCTTCTAATCTCCTTGGTCTCCACAGGCGTTTCGGGCAAGTCTGGCAAGGGCGTGGGAGGCTTCTCGGCAGCGTCTGTCGTGGGAGGCGGTGTTGGAGCCATGCCTGGTGGCGAGGGTACAGTGTCCTTTATAATCGGGACACTCAAGGTAGATTGTTGTGGTGCTGACTGCTTCAGAGGTGGCAGCTCAGGTTGCGTATGCTGTGCTGGCTGCTTCTGTGTCCGAGGCGCTTGTTGCTGCGATGTGTCTGGGTATGGCGTGTTATAGCTGCGAATATGCACCAGATCTTGACCCTCGGGTCCATCCTGTATTTGATAGACCTGAACCGGAACACTCCTGGCGCTCTTTGTCTCGACTTTTCCTTTGCGTACCCGCGATGGTGCTTTGGCAGTATGCAGGTCTTGCCGAGGGGGTGGGAGAGATTCGTCGCCACAGATATCCATATTGTCCGACATGAAGCTGGCATCGTGCGGAATTTTGGAGCGCGGCATGGGCGGTAAGACGGGGCTGGAAGGGGGAGGACTGGACCGAGGAAAAGGCGTTGCGCGTTGCACTGGCGGAGAGGAGCCGATATCGGGCGGACTATCTTCTGAAAAAGCGGGAGTAGGAGCAAGAGATTCTGGTGAGCGATCATCATCCTGAGGAGAGAATGGAGTTCTTGCATCAGACTCGGCAGAGGCACAATAGCTCAAAGAATTTTGTCCCAAAGTTGACTCACGCCGTATCTTGGAGACGCGGCCAGGAAAGACTGGAGCATTGGGCACCGGAGTAGGAGCGCGTGGAACTTCTTGAAGATGATTGCCTGCAGCGGCTTCGCTATTGGTGGCAACAGGGCGGAAGTTTCGTAATGAGCCAGAGGTGCTGGCAGCAACGCGTAAAGACTCTGAACCGCCTGCAAACGGGTTGGGCTTGTCGACCTTGGTTGATTTGGCGCGCTTCTTAGCCGGGCCTTCCTCTCCCTCGGTGCAGTCCTCGTACCCAGACGTGTTACCCTCGACAGGGTTCTTCCTTGGGCGTCCACGTGGGCGACCAGTTGGCTTTCGTTTTCGCGGTGCTCTGTTGGAAGCTCGGCTGGAAGGGCGTGATGACCCGCCTTGGTTATCAGGGACAGTATTTGGGTCGACTGGGATCGGAGCAATACGCTGAATATCGTTGACACTATTCTGCATGGCAGCGGGAGGACCTTGCGACATGGCTGGCGAAGCCACTCTGGACACGTGATGGGGCTGGCCAAGCTGTGGGTTGGACTGAATGAAGGAATTCCATTCGGCGGCACCGGCCGGCGTCATGGCCAAGTCGAAGCTGTCTGTTTGCCATTGAGGCTTGGCGGAGCCAGATAGACGAAGCCTGACCTCGAGCGTTTCCTTGTTGCCGCCGCTGAAGACAGCGAAGAGATTTCTAGTGACGCGTCCGGTGACGAGCTTGGGCTGTTGGCCGGGCATGTCGCCGCGGACGAGGGAGTCGAGGGCCCATGAGAGCATCCCCTGGCCGACCACAGGCGTATCGGGTTCCGAGTAGTCAACGGCGTAAATTGTGTAGTCGCAGTCTTGGCCGGCAAGTTCGGGGCTGCATTCCGAGACGGCCTGAATGCAGACACGGAGGTCGACGACGCCGATAGTTGTGGCTTCGTCGAGAGCGATGGTCTGGACTTGGACGGTATGGGGATATCGCGCGAGGCAGTTGACTTTGGATTCCTTGTCAAAGGTGTAGTGGACTTTTACTGCAGGCCGCATGTTAGCATCGAGGGAGCTGCTGGAGGGGAAGCTGGCGAGAGGACGACGTACAACCCATGGGCCGGACCTGAACGCCGTTGCTGTCGGGCTCGGAGAGAGGCATTTGCTGAGTGTGAGCGTTGCCATTCCATCCAGAGCCCATGGCAGATACAGGCAGCGGCGAGGCCATGGCCGCTGAAGCTCGTGGAAGACGGCAAACAGCGGCAAAATGGGCTGATGAGTGGAAATACGAGTGTTGGTTCGAACAGGTCGGCGAGCGACGCGGCTGACGGTGGGCGGGGATGGAAGTAGACGACGGGTGGTGGTTGTCGAGGTGTCAAGGCGGTTGCGAACGGAAGAGGTTGACGAATTGAAAAAACTGGCGAGAATTGAAATGGTAAGAGTGGTTCCCTGGTCAAATTGGGGAGGCGGGTGCCATGTACGTGACGCGCCGAAGCAAGACGGGTTCGCCAGAGTCGCGTCCGCCAAAGTGGATCTGGGCGCTATATCCGTACAGCCGTTTGTGGCAGGGGTTGAGGTGGGAGAAGACGTTGCAGAGGGTGATGGAATAATTGCAATGGTCAAACACAAAAAATGACGAGTGCAAGAGAAGAAAGGGAAGAAGAAACAATGAAGGTTCTAGGATAGAAAGGATTGTTTGCTGGTGAAGAAGAGTGTTTTGGATGAAGCAGACAGTTGAGGGTGTGCTGGGGGGTGCGGCGGCCTGTGTCATTGGCTCGAGGTGGTAACAAGTTACAGCACCGTTGAAGAGCTGCTGAAGAGAGGTGAGCCACACGACTGCTGTGGCTAGTGTGACTGGCGCTGTCAACGCAGCGTTTGGGGGGGAGGAGTAGGTAGGCAGCAGCGATAAATTGGCAACAAGACTCAATAAAAAGCACAATGTAAATAAGACGACGAGGGCGCGTTTGCACTTGCAACTTTTGACTCGATGAGGGCGAGTGGTGACGTGCTCATCCGCGGGCTAGGACAAAGGAAGCAAAGTGACGAGAAGCTGTGTCACTTGGTTGGCTGGTGAAGCTTGTACGGGGACCGGTTGGGTCCAAGGTTCCAGGGCGGCAAGAAAGAAAAAAAAGGCAACGCACGAGTACAGAAGTATCTTTCGACGCAGAATTCGCGGATAGAGTGACCTGCAGGGACCTGGCTGACCATTAGCGTGTTGTACATTTTATGGGGCCAGTCTCCCCCTCCGGGGCGGACGCTGATGGACGCGCGCAAGGCCAACAAGACGAGACAAGACAAGACAAGAACAAGCAAGCGAAAAGGTATTACTGGTACACCAAAAAACTGCTTGTCTCTTTGCCTCTTTGCTCTCAACACCCCCCCCGGTCGGCTCTCCCGCTCGGCCGGCCTGCAGCTGCCATTTCGTTCCTCGCAATCAAAGCACATACCTTGAGTAACCTCAGTAACCTGACACTTGACATGACACGGGCCACAAGTTCTGGCCCTTGTCTGTTTGCCTGTTGCCTTGCTGCCTTGTCTCTCCGCCTTTCTGCCTGGAATCTCAACTCGTCTTACTTTTTGTTGCTTTCGTAATCCTGGGTCGTCGTCACTCTTCTTCAACCCAGTCTCGGTGGCGTCTTTCTTCTTCTTGGGCACACACGCTGCAACAAATTCCCTTGTCTCTTTTCTTTCTTTCGAGGTCCAGTTCTGGTCTCGATTTCGTTCCGTGAAGGAGGCGAGTCAATTCCATCCTTTGCGGTGGTTTTTCGGGGGGGCCTCTCGCCTCTTATACTTTTTTTCGAGCCTGCCCTATCTACCTACACCTTCTTGTTGGACGATACCATCGCCAGCCCGTGACTCGGTTCTTCTTGCTTTCTTTGCACGAGGCTGTCATCCTTCTCATCCAACCCCCCCCCCCCTCTACTTTGCCTCCCGGCAATCACCATCTCGTTTCATCATCACATCCACCGCTGAGGCCATCCACACCTTTTTCCCTCTTCGCTCGCGCCTTCGCACCTCTCATTTTCCTCTACCCCTCTCCCACCCTCCATCACACACGGCGCACCATCGCCCGCCTATAGCGCCCACATTTTTTAGCACTCACCGTAGTACCTCGTATGGCAATGTAGACGCCCAATTTGCGCCATTTTTTACGGCGATGATTATTTTCATGGTGTTGACACCAACCAGTCCTCCCACACAACATTTACTGCGGTGCCAATGCCATCTACATTGATCAGATATTGTCTCAAAAACGATGATAGAATTCCATTTCTAAATGAATGTCACGGGCGCTTACTTCGCAATCTATTTCATGCCCCGGAGTCGCTCGCTACCTATGGTTGTGCTTGTATTTGGTGCTGTTCCTGCAAGCTGCCTCGAGTGCACTTTGCTGCGTTCAGCAAGAGTGTATCTGCACGGCGACGACTTTTATCATTTCGAAAAATCACGTGCATTTTACACTTGCCGTGTGACCAACTGCCGGCATTTCTTACATTATTGTAACACCATCCTTGTCACTTCTTTCTTTGCCCAACCTTGGCATGTTGTTGGTCAATACAAAGCGCCGATGGTCGTACAGAACCTTGCATGCGACAAGAAGTGCATTGAAACTGAAAATACTCTGCACTTCTTGATAGAGTGTATCTGAGGTCTCAGCCCAACGCTCAAGCTTGGCAGCCGAGAATTGCATCGAAAGAGATGCCGATTCTCGGACATGGCCAGATGGTCTACTTGGGTACTGGAAGATGCAGAGGGACTCTATCTATCATCGCACCGCACTTCATAGACATACTTTCTAGATGAGTTTAACAAGCACCCACAGCCTGGGGGGCCCGATATATTCCGTCAGGATAAGTCTCTAAACGCTAGTATACACGCGGGCATCTTCACCACCCCTTGTTTGCCCATCCTCCCCTTTACAGCTTGCTCGACGAGCTCGACTCATTTTCCACCCACTTGGCCACGCCCTTGCTGTCCGCGACGACCTTGCGGTCGATAATCTCATCCACAATCGTCGCGATGCCCTGGCGCCCGTTGCGCGACGCCACCACCTTATCCGCGAGCTGCTGCGGCGTCAGCGTCTTGCCCTGCACGATGCTCTTCATCTCGCGCTCCGACGGCACGCCCAGCAGCGGGTGCGGGTAGTCGCTGTAGGTGCGGTCCGAGAAGAGGCCGAGCGTCTGCTTCTCGTCAAAGTCGAAAAAGGGCTGCGCGACGTTTTCGCTCGCGGGGATGGCGTCGAGCGAGGGGGGCTGCCAGATGGGCGTCTCCTTGCGCACGAGCAGCGCGAGGACGCCCTCGGAAAAGTCGGGGTGCCGCATAAACTTGGACGCAATCTGGTGCTCGCGCTCAAACGCCTCGGCAATGTCCCAGCGGCCGCCGACGCGCATCTGCCGCAGCGCCACGTGCACTGCCGTCGGCGAGCGCTTCTCCAGCGTCGCCAGCTGCTTCTGCGCCCACGCCTGCGTCTCGCCCGTCTCCTGGCGCAGCGCCTCCATGATATCGCCGAGCGTGTTCTTGTCGAAGCAGCGGTCAATGGCGCGGCGCGTCTCGCCCGCCAGCGCCATGGGCTGGTCATGCGGCAGGCCCGTCACAAACTCCTCGAGCGTCTCGTTGATGAGCTGCAGCCGCTGCGGTAGCCCATCGTCGTCGCGGAAGCGCAGCTCGGCCAGCCGCGCCTCCAGGTCCGGCAGGCTCGACGAGTGCAGGTAGTGCGTCGCGATGCCGCTGTAAAACACGTTGGCGCCCGTCAGCCGGTCGCTCGTGAGGGCCAGGTACGTGCCGACGGAGCCGTTCATGCGCGGCAGGAAAAACGACGCGCCCACGTCGGGGAAGAAGCCAATCGTCGTCTCGGGCATGGCAAACACCGTCTTTTCCGTGGCGATGCGAAACGGCGCGTGGATGCTGAGCCCCACGCCGCCGCCCATGGTGATGCCGTCCATAAAGGCAATGTACGGCTTCTGGTACGTCGCAATGTAGTGGTCGAGCTTGTATTCCAGCGCAAAGTAGTCGGCCGACCGCTTCCAGCCGTCGGCGCTCTCCTGATTCCACTGCGCGAGCGCCGCGACGTCGCCGCCCGCGCAGAGCGCCTTTTCGCCCGCGCCCTTCATCACCACCACGTTGGCCATGTCCGACTTTTCCCACTCCACCATGCGCGGCACAATCTTGCGCACCATGGACCCGTTGAGCGAGTTGAGCTTCTTGGGGCGGTTGAGCAGAATCGTCCGCAGGCCGTACTTGTTCTGGAACACGACGTCGTCGACTTCGTCCCCGGGCAGCTCCTTGATCGTCTGGGCTTCGGTCGAGAGCTGGGCGGGCGGTTCAGTAAGAACTCGAGCAATTGATGAATACAATAATGATGTATGCGTACCTGTCTGGGCCCAAAGGGGGCGGATAGTGCTCGTTGCGCCATGGCGAGTGTGGTGGTTTGTGTCGACGAGTAGGCAGCTCTTCCAGCACGAAGGGCAATCGATCGGAAAGACATGACGGGAGAGGGAGAAAGCAAAACCTAATCGAGGAAGCGAGCAGTCCCCTCCTTTATCGGGCGTTGCGTGCTTGCGTGTCAGCTGGGCTAAAAGGTCGGCCGAGGTTGCAGAGGGTAAACCGTCCGTGGGCAGCGGCAAGATCAGACGTTCCGGTATCCTTTTCTGCAGATGCTGCTCTCCTCTTCTCCGCGCAGGCTTGAATGTTTGCTGCTGCTATCCACCAGAAAATTAGCCCGAGGGTAACAGAGGCTTGCCGTCTTGCCCAGGATTTGCTGGCCTTGGGCCGACGCAGCGGGTTGGCTCGTCTGCTTAGCTGGAGCTGGTGGAGCCATCTTCAGTTCGGCGTCAACCAATCAAGTGCTTTGGCTGCCCGCGTACCCAAGTCTGTGTGAGTTTTCGAATATTGGCAGAGGGCAGCACCACCAAAAGCTACGTCTAGACGTTTGGAAGCAATTCGCATTTTCTACAACCAGTACCCCCCGCACCAACACATTACCATGGCGGACAACAAGCCCATCGAGTACGCTACTTTCGTTCAACCAGCGTTCAATGATCTTTTGCGCTCCTCTGCTAATTCATCTTCTCTAGGGAGCTCCTCACCAAGCCGCGCAACGAGCTCACGTACGCGAAAACCGCCATTCCCCTTCCGACTCACAAACAAACCCTTGATGCTAACCAGCGCCCAAAATCTGACAGGGAATACGAAATTGCGCAGCTCGAAGAGCACGAATTCTCCGCCGGCCCCCTCTCCATCCTCCAGACCGCCGTGCGCTCGCACGTCCAGGTCCTCATCTCCATCCGCAACAACCGCAAGCTGCTCGCCCGCGTCAAGGCCTTTGACCGCCACTGCAACATGGTCCTCGAGAACGTCAAGGAGATGTGGACCGAGACGCCGCGGCTGGCCGACGGCAAAAAGGGCCGCCCCGTCAACAAGGACCGCTTCATCAGCAAGATGTGCGTTGCCCGCCCCCCTCACTTGTGTCTGGATTGCTAACGTAGGTGCTTTGTTGCGTGATCTAGGTTCTTGAGAGGTGATAGCGTTATCCTCGTGCTTCTGAGCTAGAGTGGAACAAAATTATGAATGGCATTTTACTTTTGTATTTTCGGGGTTCTTCTATACCGCGTGGGCTTTGATGTTGTTTTTCTCCATGGAGAGTGGGATGGGCTCTGTTTGGTTCCATGTACCGTCCTTTTGGCGAGACTCACAGGACACTTTAGGCGTTACAAAATACAATCTTGATTACGACTTCCATTCATCTGCTATATATCTGCGCTGTGACCATTTCCACAGTGATATATCCCAGACAAGCCTGCGTCTAGTTGCCCGCCAGACCCTGAAAGAAGCACGCCAGACCCCAGGCGCCAGGATCTGGCACCTCCTCGTAGCCGCTGCCGCCCACGTACACGGAGCGGCCCAGGCTCGCCTTCATGCCCTTTGTCGCGTCGGCCGCCGCGCGCGACGCCTGCGCGGCCTGCCCGACGTCGCCCGAGCGCGCGAGCGTCTCGACAAACGGGGACAGGGCGTCGACGAGCGTGCGGTCGCCGGGCCGGGCCGGCGTGTACCGCGACAGGGCGTCGACGCTCTGCTGCAGCGCGGCGGCCCAGAGCTGCGGCGAGGCCTCGGCGGGCGAGCGCGTGCGCAGCGCGTGGACGAGGGCGTTGAGGAAGATGGCGTAGAGCGCGCCCGAGGTGCCGTCCATGGTGTTTTCCACGACGGGGACGATGCCGGCAACGTCGACGACGAGGTCGCCCGTAAAAGGGTGCTGATCGAGGTGCTTCAGAATGGCTGGTCCTGTTGTCAGCGAATTTGGTTAGAGTGAGTGGTTGAGCAGCACGTACCCTCGGCGCCTCGCTTCAGACCGATACCGCAGTCACCGTCTCCAACGACGGTGTCATATCTCGTCACATCCGGTTCCGCAGCAATGACATTCTTGAGCGCCGCCGTAAGCGCCTCCTTGGCTACCGACGGGTCATGTTTCAACCCACTGAGCTTGATATCCTGCGCCGTCGACGTCGTCGCCGCCGCCGCCTCTTCCCTTTCCGTCTCCTCGCCACGCCCGGCCGCCGCCTCCCACGACGTCTTTTGAATCGGCGCCGACCAGCCCGTGACCTCGCTCTGCGCGTCCAGCAGCTCGACCATGTTGGGCGCGCCCTCGATGCTCGTGTTGACCACGTTGAGCAGCGAGACGCTAAAGCCCATGCCGTTGAGGCTCGTCATGAACGTGCCCGTGATGACGCGGACGGGGCGGATGCTGTACGTGGCGCGCAGCTGCGCCACAACCTCGGTCGTGATGCCGCCCATCTCGAGCACGCTCACGCCGCCGAGGTTGTTGATTAGCAGCACCACCTCGTTCGAGTTGACCGTCAGGAACGCGCGGTCCTTGTCGCTGCCGTTGAGCAGCTGCGCGAGCATCCTAGCCACGAGCTGCGGCAGCGCGAGGCGCGCCTTTTCGCACCCGGGCTCGTTGTGAATACCCATGCCAATCTCAACCTCCCCACGAGCCAGACCCGACGCACTTGCCGCCCCCTCCTCCTCCTCCGCGCGGCCCGGGACGTGGACGTGCTCTAGACTGGCCCCGACGCTGACGATATTCTCCGCCGCCAGCCTCGCCACCTTGGCCACGTCCTCCAGCCTCGCGCCCCTCGCTGCCAGCGCGCCCGCAATCTTGAGCACCAGCACCGTCCCCGCGATGCCGCGCCGCCCTACTTTACCCGCCTGCGCCCGCCCCACGCCGACATCGTCGCCGACGACGACCATTTCCGCCGCGATGCCCGCCGCGCGCGCCTTTTCCACCGCCATGCCAAAGTTGAGCACGTCGCCCGTGTAGTTCATGACCACCACCACCACGCCCCGCGCAGAGTCGACGCGCGACGCCAAGGCCCGCCGCACCTGCTCCGCCGACGGGCTCGCAAAGAGCGTGCCTGCGACGGCGGCGGACAGCATGCCCGGCCCCACCATGCCGGCAAACGAGGGCTCGTGGCCGGAGCCGCCGCCCGCGACGAGGGCGACTTGCGGCGGCGCGGCGTAGGCAGAGGCGCGGCGGTACACAATCTTGTGCTCGGCGTCGAGCGCGACGTGCGGGTTGGTGAGGGTGAGGCTGCGCAGCGCCGTGGCGACGAGGTGCGTGGCGTCGTCGATGAAGTGCCTGGACGACATGGTTGGGAGGTGTAGTACAGGCTGGTAGCTGTTGCGGTGTGTGCGAGTGGGAGTGAGATGCAGAACAAATGGATAGGCGATCTCCGCTCGGAAGAACACAGGAAGAGAATGAATATATGTAGCTCAGGAAAGAGGAGTCGAAGCCGTCGAGTATTGACAAGTTGGGGGCAAGGTGGGGGGTTCTTGGAAACCGCCACAGCTTGCTTGGCGGGGTGAGCGGGATGAACTGACCCTAATGACGTGGGGAATTCTCGGGCAGAGGGATATCGAAAATCACCTTGGAAAATTAGAATTCGTCCCATGTGGCGAGCTAACCAACTCATCACTGACTTTGTTAAATTGATATTCATTCGAGCTTATACCTAGAAACCCCAAACCATGGTGTACATAATCCCATATCTCGCGTTGCAACGCGTCCCAGCAGCTCTCTCTCTCTCTCTCTCTAAAAGGTTATCGAACGCCGTTTCCTTGCCTCTGACTCTTTTTTACACTATGTACAGGGGAAAACGTAGCAAAGCATCAAAAGGATCGCGTGGTGCAAGTATTTTGCAATCGCCCAATTACCAAGGATCCAAACAGACATGACAATGATGAAAAAAACAAAATTAACGAATGAGGAATAGGGATACCTTCCCGATACGGCCGTTCATGCATAGGAAAGCACATTGCTGGTGACAAAGAAGCTGCCAGCTAGGATGCCGGCGGTAATGAGAATCGTGAGAATAGCGGCGCCGGCTCGGTCGCCTCCGGTAATGGCTCGAGGTTCGGGCAGCGGCTGGGCTTGCGTGCTGCCCGCACCGGCGTCGCCCTTGGATGTGCCACGATCTTGTTCCGTGGCCGGGGCCTTGACGTTGGGAAGCAAGCTATAAAAGACGGCGGCAAGGGCATCCATTTGGGGGCCAACACCCATCAAGCCGTCGTTTGTTCCGTTGAGCCAGGAGAAGCCGCATCCCGTACCGTCGGGGCCGGGGAATTTGGGACCGTTGGCGCCGTTGCAGACCTTGACGGC
Organism: Beauveria scarabaeidicola; assembly: GCA_037289395.1. Taxonomy (NCBI): domain Eukaryota; kingdom Fungi; phylum Ascomycota; class Sordariomycetes; order Hypocreales; family Cordycipitaceae; genus Beauveria; species Beauveria scarabaeidicola. Next base: position 19,651 of record JAEIJG010000010.1, on the reverse strand, counting down.
GTCCTTGGCGGCAGTGTTGATCAACTTGGTGATGGAGTCGGCGGTCCAAGGAGCCATCTTGGCAGTGGCAGCGAGGAAGCGAATCAGGTAGCCCTTGAAGCTGACCATGTTTTGGTCACAGGTGTGGACAGTCTCGCAGGCAGGTTCGTACATGATGTCATTCTGGAAGAAGGTTCTTTGGGTATAGTTGAGGATGCCGTCGACGTGGCCCTTCCAGGTGTCGGTCTTGTTGTAGTCATACATGGCGGCGGCGCCCTGGAGCCAGACGCCGGCGTTGTAGGTAAACTGGACCTTGTGGATGTTTTTGCAGCTCTGGGTAGCGTCGTCGACCTCAATACCGTCGTAGATGATGTAGTCATCGCTGATGAGACCCTCCTTGGCCTCCCAATCATAGATCCTCTGAGCCCATTCACCGTAAGTGGTATTGCCGGTGAAGCGAGCGAGACGAGCGGCAATGTTGAAGAAGCAACCGTTGGAGATACTGTTCTTGTACGCCCAACCGTTGAGGAAAGAGTACACCTGCCAGCGCAAGCCACCGCCGCAGAGGCCGTTTTCTTCCTCCCAACGCACAGCGTACTCGTTGAAGACGGCCTGAACACCGGCGAGCCATTGAGGCGTGTCGGATGGAGGGTTGGGAAAGACGGCCTCGGCGGCCATCATTGAGGTGAGGGCCCAGAAGCCCTGGTCGTCGTTACCCATGGCATTAGTCTGATTGACGGGGAGGAAGTCGCCCTTGGGGGTGATTTGATGCATCATGCCCTCCATTGTAACGTCATTGTACGACGCATCTCCAGTGTAGTACCAGTAGTCGATCAGATGGCCAAACATGCCACCGGCTTCCCACCCTGATGGTAATCAATTGTTAGCAGCGGGGTTGTTGGGAGTAGCGTGCATGGCGTTGATTCTGGGAGCGCATGGCAACGTACAGTAGTATGGTCCGGGCAACAGACCGGGGATGCCGCCGGTCTGGTTCCCGTTGTAGAATTTCATCAAGCCGTAGGCGAGGGTGCTGGCGGTGTCTTTGATGGAGCCTATGGAAGCACAAGGTGGTGTTTAGCATCGAGAGACGACGGGAAAAGATGGGATTGATTTTGGGCGACGACGCACTCTCGCTGGTCAGGTCGAGGTTCAGCTGGGCGGCCGAGGCGGTGGCCGAGAGCCCGAGAAGGGTCTGGATAATGGTTGGAGCCTTCATGATGGGTTGGAGGATGGCGAGGGCAGTCCTCTATCAGTGGCGTTGAGATGAACGATGGCGGTATTTGTCGGTCGCGTGGTCGAGATGGCAGGGATAAATTGGAAGCGAACGACTACCAGTGGTGGGGGGGACAAGACGGGCCGGTTCACGTCATGCGCTGGAGGGTTGAGGAATTGGAATGAGTCGAGGAACGGCAGCGCATGAAAAAAAGGGCAGGCCCGCGTCGAGGGTGAAAAGCGAAAGTGGTTGAGATGGACGGCCGTGGAGGGAGAGATTCAAGAAGACGGGCGATCTTGGGGTAATTAATCGAGGTAAAAAAAAAAGAAAAAAAAAAGAATAGTAGGTATGCAAGAAGAGGAATCATTAATCGCCGACCGTGTGGTGTGAGGAAGTTTTGCGGCCGAATCGTCGCCGGCCTGACCTGCATTTTGGTGCGGGATACAGCGGGCTGGCCGTCTCGCAGGCTGGCGATTCCGAAGAGGTACATCGATTCCGCCAAGGAATGCTATACAGATCCAAGTCACTCAATTTGAGAGGTACCTTCCTATGGCCAGACTGGGGGCCACGCAGGCCCTGGTCAGGCTCTGTGTGGATTTCTTGCTTCCGCTAGCTGCAGCATGTTTTGGCTGCTGTTACGGGCGCTGTGCTAGTAAATTGGAGCAATCTTTTCTTTTTTCTCCTTGTCCACGCGTCGTGGCGTCAACTGTTTCTATGTCAATGCCAATGGAGCAAGTTGGCAGTTGGCGATGCAATCCCGTCGGGTAGCTGCCGTCTTGTCTTGTCTGGGCGATCTATTAGGCAGCTTGGCGACAATTTGCCCAGACAAATAATTGCGTGCATGCTTCTACATTTACATGCGCAATCTTTTTCATTCAGCAACCTTTGCCAAGCGTTTAATACGAGCTTGAACAGTGGCGCACCGTCTACGCAGTAATCCGCATTACCAGTAATTAGTTTGATTACGAGCCACAGAGAACCAGGGAGGCATCTTTTAGTAAAGATTTGCCTTTAACAAATGCCACTTTTCGACAAATGCCAACACGACTTCATCCAAGCTGTACGGAGTAGTCCCAGAGTCCATGACGTCGCCGACCTGGGCCTCCCAGCTAGCGCTGCTACAGCGGTACATGTCGAGTTGCCGGATGCAGCCATCGCTGTTGACAGGCCTGGTCGGGTTCTGGAATACTTTGTGTCAACTTGTCAAGGGACCAAAAGCATAGTTATTGATCCACATGGCACGGCTCTGACCAGCCGGCTTGGCTGAGTTGGCACAAGGCCGAAACCTCTCCTTGGCGGCGGCATTCTATTCTCGCACATGGTCGGTGGAAACAGCCTGGTTTCTCACAGCATCGTATTCACCACAGCCCAAGACCACAAGAAAAAAGAGCATTTGATTATGTAGTACGATGAGATCAGAAACTCTAGGCCCTAACTAGGGGCCCTGTACTGGGGGCCGGTGGCACGTGTACGGGCAGATGGCGAATTGAAATGGATGCCCGCAATTGCCTGCGCCACCGTATTCGCGTCGCAAGTCTTGACCTACATGGCCATGGAGAGGGATGCAATGTATTATGTATGCAATCACATTGAAGCCATCGCCGTTACTGACAATGGTGATCCGGCATCTCGGCAAATCGACTTTCCCTTGAAACGGAGTGGTTCGCTGTGAAATACATCTTTATATTAATACTCGACGTGCCAACGGCGGCAAGCGGATAGCCCAAGTGCTGGTACCTGCATGGTGCCCTGGCAATTGATCGCCGTGTAACCATGCCAAGCAAGCCTGTGTCTCATGATGACGGCCGACAAGGGGCAACAGCACATCTCACGAGGCTACAACAGCCAACGTACGCGGGAATCCTAATCCGGAGCAACAGCAATGCTGGGCAGCATACAGAGTGCGCTGCGGACAGTTGACCTGGGACAATATTTGTATTCATGGTACACAGGCCACCTAGAATGACCAAACAAGTGTCGAAAATCTTATAATCAAACATTCATTATTTCAAGAGATATGCGAATTTATCTTCTATTCTTTTACGACCAGCCGCCATCCCCTTTAGCACATCCTCGTCACTCATCGTCGCCAGCGTCTTGACGTCCACCTCTCTCCTCTTGAGCGTCTTGACCTCGACGTAGCTCCCCCTTGTCTGGACCTCGCCGCGGACCGCATCCCGTACGAAATCCGCCCAGCCGCGATACGACACCCTCGACGCCTCGGTCCACGTCAGCACCATGCTGAAGCAGTGCGGCATGGCCTCCCACTGCTCCCAGACGACGGGCACGCCCTGGCGCGCCATCCTGCACGCCACCGTCCTGGCCTCGTCGGCGAGTAGCTCCTCGCCGCAGACAAAGAAGACGGGCGGCGCTCCGTCCCACGACGCCGCCGCCATGGGCGACACGAGCGGGTGCGCCAGCGCGCCGCCCTCGCAGTACAGGTGCACACGCGGCGGGTCTGCGGGCCAGACGGCGCACGGCGGCGACGTGACGGGCGAGAGCTGCGGCGTCGGCAGGTAGTCGTACTGCAGAAACGACTCGGACCACTGCATGCTCCGGGTGAGGTCGAGCGACGGCGAGTTGAGCGCGATGCCCGCGGGCAGCGGCACCGGCACGTCCCGTCCGTGGAAGCGCACGGTGGGCAGTGGCGCGCCGCCGCCGCCGTCGAGATTTGCGGCGGCGCGATGCAGATGAAGGAGGAGCTGCAGGAGAGACGTGCCAAGGTTGCCGCCGGCCGAGTCGCCCGTCACGACGAGGGACGACGCGGGCACGGGCGAGTGCCACGCGCCGGGCGGCGGATGCAGCAGCGACAGGTACGCGACAAACACGTCTAGCAGCGCCGACGGAAACGGGCCCTGCGGCGCGAGCCGGTACCGCACGGAAAACACACGACACTTGGCATACGTTGCATAGGCCAGCGCGACCGGCCGCGCCGACACAGGATCCATCAGGTAGTTTGCGCCGCCGTGAATGTACAGCACCGTCACGTCCGTCTGCGCCTCGGCCGTCAGTCTCGCAAACTTGTCCCTCTCGCTCAGACGCGCCGGCTCCGCCGCCCAGCGCGACACGCCATGGCGCACGCCCACCCACTCGCCGCTCACGTCCCGCAGCGGTGGCACCTCGTACACGGCGGCGGCGGCGGCGGCTGTGCCCAGCGCGGCGATGGCGCCGCGCAGCTGCCGCCAGACGTCGTCCTCGGGCGGGGCGCGCAGCGTGACGCGGCCGACCCAGATGCGGCCGCGGGCGCCCGTGTCGTGCATAAAGAGCGCCTGCTGCGCGCTGACGGTCGACGGCGGCGCGTTGCCGATATATCACAAACCTAAACCCGATGGACAATACACACACTCCCGCTGTTCCGCGCCGTCTTGTTCAAGCGAGCGAACCACTCAGGTCTCGCCGCTCTCTTTATTAATCCACGCCAGCTTTTGCCTCGAAGTCGCTTATTCCGCGCATGCACCATGTCATTCGAGCCAATTGCCGCTATTGGCTACTACAGCAGTCAATCCGCCTGCTTTTGCACAGGAATTCATTGCAACCTCTGCTTGTTGTTTTCAACAGAATATAAAAAACATCACAGCCGAAACCCCGTCAGCCTTTATAGTAGCATGAACCGACATTCTCTATTACGAGGGACCCGTTCGCCGCACAAGAATCTCGTGCGACAGCGGACATACACAGCGTTGGCTGGGCTGTCTCCTCAGGTACGTGGACAATCAATGTGTTCTAAGAATAGAGCGGGAATAGGACCAAAGATATGATGATTCAAAATCAAGGACGAATAGATGCTCGTGGGAGAAATGTATCACTATTACGCATCACACAAGTCACAATCTTTACTACTATAAATAACGGTATTGTTGTCATTCTCATCATTATCTTATAGTTCGACGTGGTGAAGAAATAATTGTTGTTTTCCTAGAAGTAGGATGAAGAGTAGTAGTATGTCCACAAAAAAGAATGCCACCTCTCCAAAAGAAACAAAAAAAAAGAGAAAAAAGGAGAGAAAAAAAGGGGGGCGGGAGGGCGAATTGTGTGTGTGAGAGACAGAGAGAGTAAAAGGACATGAAAAAAAAAAATGAATTGTAGGCCGTGGCTGACTGATTCTATATGCAAATAGTTGTTGCCATGTACAATGTAAATGTAATATATGTAATCAAAATTGTCATGGGTCGAATCGCTTGTATACTGTGCCGTGACACGTCGTCGTCGTCGTCGTCGTCGTCGTCGTCGTCTGTAAAATTTTATACACTGTTTTCCTTGTCCCGGACCTCGGGGGCCGTCAGAGACTTTTCCCACTCGTCCAAGAGGTTGTTGGCGGTGCGCTTCATGTTGCTCGGCGACAAGCGGTTCACCATGCTGGGGAGCAGCTCATCGAGCTTTGTGCTGCGCAGCACGTTATTACCCTGCAATGCGCGCTTCGTCTTCGACGGCGTGGAGGCGCCAGACTCCTCTGCCTTTTCCGGAATCGCCTCGAATTCGTCCAAGCCGGCATTGTGCATGGTGGAACCACTCCAGCGGCTCGACTTGACAGAAGAAGGCGAATCCCAATTGGCCCAGTCATTGTCCTCGAGCGTCTCAAACCCCAATGGCGTCCACGAAAACTGCTTGCCCTTGCCGCTTGATTTCGTCTTTTCGGTCATGGAAATGGCATTGACGGCTTTGCCGCCGAGTACGGACCCTTGCTTGACGGCCTCTGCTGACGAACTGAGCCTGGACTTGGAGGGACCGGATGATTTGCGGTCCTGTCCCTTGGGCGTGACGTCGCGATCGCGTGCCGAACTGCCGAGCGTTCTCGTGTGCAGCGAATCAGAGTGACAATGGGTGGCTGGTGCTGGTCCGCTGATGGGCTCATCGCCCACTGTGATTTGTCGAATGTCCTCGACAAAGGCGCGCAAGCCGAGCTTAAAGTCCTCGACAAGCGGAAACACACCCGACTGTTGTGCTTGGCTGAGTGGTTGCCATGTCGCCCGCTTGGACAGCGCCGAGGCTTGTGCTAGTGGTGGCACCGCCCTTTCGTGCAGAGGCTGAGCCGCGGCGCCATCGATGCTGGGCCTGTTCTCGTTGAGGTTGAATGGTGCCTCGGTCCTAGCTGGCGATAGCAGCGACAAAGTGCGTGCATGCCCCCCGCGCATAATCTTCCGGCGGCCTTGCGTAGGGGTAGATGGCAAATTATGTTGCGACTGCAGCCAGAGCTTCTTGCGGTCCATCTCGACGCTCTTTCTCGTTGGCGACATCCTGGCATCCGGAGTTGGGCAGCGCTGCGGCGAGGCGAGAGCCTGTGACTGTATCTCGGCAGCCCGCTTCTGCATGGACTCTTTGGAGCTCCATTGGGTCTTAATAGAGGCGAGATGGGCCTCGGCACGGACGAGTTCCTCGCGGAGCTCCAGCACCTTTCTCTCCTGGGCGGCGATTGCTATTATAAAATCGTTGGCGTCTTCGAGAGTGGGGAGCTCGGGTGTTTGCGCCGGCGTTGGTGGTTTTGACGAGAGTGTCACCGGGGGCACCGCAGATGAGGTCGGGCGGACAAGGTCGCCCCTAGACGCGGGTGCAATGGGCAGTGTTAGCGAGAGCCTGTTGGCTTGCCGGGGCGCGGACGAGGCAATGGAGTGCGCGCGAGTATGTGTAGATCGTCGGGAAGGCGGTAATTCGCGAAACGGCCGTGGTGGCGGCGGCATCGAATTAGATTCTGTGCTGTTTTCCCTTTCTATCATCGCGGATGTTTGTTGCTGTCGAGAACTTTCGTCGTCCTGGACCTGCGACAGCGCAGAATCAGGGGCAGGGGAAAAGGTTGTAGACATGGCCATGGCCATGGCAAAGTTGACATTGGGTGAGAGAGGATTGTCGTAGGGGGTGCGATCGGCAGCCGAGGAACGACGCCGAACAACTTGATTCGTAGCCATGTTGAGGCTTTGTTGCAGGAGATGCAGCTTGGAGGACGCCGAACGGCGACGGTGGTGGTGGTGGTGGTGGTACTTAGTACCGTGTAGGAGGGTGGCGGCCCCAGCGGCACCAGTCCTGCGGAACCCCAGGTGGGCAGGGGCGGCACGGCTTGATCTGGCGATGCGCGGTCTTCGGTGACGGGCTTGTATCAGATGGCGATTGTCATGGAGGATGTGGAGGGAGCGATTGGCGACGGCGATGCGCAGGTGAAAGCCCGTCATGAGGCTTTGAGTGGTGGGCAGGAAGAAGAAGAAGAAGAAGAAGAGGGACAAGGCGGCCTGCCCATAGTTTTGCGGGTGTTGTAGCAGCGAGAGAGATTGGCGTTGTGTGGCTGTGGTGGGCTGGCAACCAATATCAGCTTTTGTTTTGGCGTCCGTTTAATATGTAAATAATTATTTTTGTCTTGGTTACCCCCAGAGTAGCTGGGGAAGTAATCCTGAATGCTTGGGAAAAGCAGGGTATTATCGCCGTGTTTCGACTAGACAGGGGCTGGGCGCGATGGCTTGTTTGTTTCGGTGGTGACGGCAGGCCCCAGGGTCGGGTTGCGCTCAAGGTAGCGTCTGGTCGGTTTTGACAACAGATCAAGGTCAAAGCGGAATCAAGAATCGAAAAAGATGATTTGCTGGCGGCGCATGGGCAAGACTTGTGATGAGGAGCGATCGATGGTTGTTTGCTTTGAAGGCGGGGAACACAGTGAAATTCGTGGAGAAAGCCAATGAATGGTAGGTATCGATTGTAGGGCAAGTATTGAATTGATGACGAAACGAGGGGTTTAGCGAAACCAAGTGCACTGTGCAGGTTAATAATATTGCATCGTGTTTCTCGCGACTTGGTTTGTTGTTTATGCCATGTCTCAGGCAAACGTGGGGTGTTGTTGGGCCGGGGGAAGACGCGGGAGGCAAATATGTGTCTTGTTTTAAAAACGAGGGGCACTTTGTTAATATCGGATGTGAGAGATCCTGTGACAAATCAATGGAGAATATTAAAAATTATTTGATGTATGAATCTGAAGCAGTTATAGACCGTGGATTCTAGATAATGGAGGGGAAAGACTTGGAAGAGGAAGAGGTACCTATGCATCTCAAAGTCGTGAGCGTTAACTCAGGTACCAGGACGTGCTACACTGCTAGGTAGGTAATATTAAAGTAACCAACGCCATTTTAGCGGATGCCCATGTTTGCCCGGTCAACCAAAGGTCCAACCAAGGACCAAAGGATACCCAGTGGATCATCAGCGGATCGATAGTGGATCATCCTGCTATTTTCAGCAGCCTCAGTGGCAGCATCTATCCCTTTTAGTGGAGACCGTTCCTGGCCTAGCGCTGCAAAGCCCCAAAGCTTGGCCGCAGTCCGCTGGGGCTAGGCCTGTTTTGCTGCGGGCCGCCTGAAAACTGAAAACAAGGCTGTCCGCTGTCACCGAGTGGCCGGGACTCCCCGCTGAAATCAGGGCACCTCCTTGGTTTTCTCACCTGATAACGGCGACAACCAGACGACTTCATGACTATCTGTAGACGCGGCACATCCCTCCAGCTCAGACACCTGCCTACTCGTATTAAATAAGACTTGTTAATTCTGTCGGAAAATGCAGGACGCGTAGATAGAGAGGGTGCCTTGAACAAACGAGTGGGCGCTACCCAAGGTAGATAGCTCGACTTAATAAAACTTGGACTTGACATGCATGGAATACTAACATGAAAACAAGACACCAATGCCCATACAATACGCCAATATGCAGTTCAAACATCAACCAGACATTCAACACCAAATACAGCGCCCATCTTGTCCACCTTGGCGCTCAATAGAAAACTCGTGGCGTCTTCATCTCTCCGTTTGCCATCTCCACCGTCACGTTGGAGTCTGCAATACTCTCCGCGCGGTGCGCAACTACTATAATCGTACATCTTCGAAAGTACTCCTTCATCATCTCCCGCACAATCTGGTCTCGCCATCGATCCACCCCGCCCGTCGCTTCATCGACCAAAAGAAGTTTACTGCCCGTAAGGCGGCGGCGCACAACAGCCCGCGCGATACACAGCAGTTGCATCTCGCCGTGCGAGTAGCCCACGTCTTCCAACATCGCCGTCAACCCGCCCTTGCTCTCCACCTTGTCCCATATCCGTAGTCGCACCAGCGTCTCTCGTGCGATCCTATCCTTGAGGGCCGCTTCCGCCTTGTCCTTTTCGTCCGGCGTCACACCTTTGTCATCCCATCTCGTGTCAAACGGAAGCAAGTTGTCGCGAACTGTCCCGTCCAATTCAACCTGGTCCTGCGAGATTGTGACAATTCTGGCTCGGAGCTCATCGCGCGGAGCAGTCCTGATATCTACCCCATCAATCTTAATCGAGCCTTGGAAATCGAGAAATCCGAGCAGTGAATACATGAGTGAAGACTTCCCACTGCCCGTCCGCCCAGTTATACCGAATTTTTGACCTGGATTGATTGTCATTGACACATTTCTCACCACGTATGGCTCATCTGTTTCGTTTCGGTATCGCGCTGATACATTGTCCAGCAGTACTTCGCCTCTCGACGGCCAATCCTCGGGCAGTCTACAAGTATCTTTTTCAGACTCGATAGGGGTCTCCGTGACGAAGGAGCGAATACGGGACAGCGCACCTATCGCCATCTCCAAAGAGGTCCACTCCACCACAAGTTGGTTAAGTGTGCTGCCGACGACGACAATCGACAGAAAGGAGACACCTACTGAGTTTGCGGACCTCCCATGCTTGATGTATAGAGAAAACACAGTAAGAAGTATCGCCATCGCAGCCGCAACAAGGTCCGTGGAAAGGCCTAGCACCTGTTGTGAAGCGTACAAAAGGTATACCGGCTTCTGGGATCGATCTAGCAGAAAAAGGGCACGACTCAGCGTCTGTCCTTGCCAGCCGAATCCCCGGATGTATACCAAGCCATCCGAAGTTTCTCGCACTGCCGTAACGAGGGGAGCCTGCGACTCGAGCTCCAGCTGCCTGAGCTGGCGTGAAGCACGAAGAGAGTATCGTTGGATGAAGACCAGTGCCAACAGGATCGGAGGAATCAGAAGCGTCATGTATGCGGCTCCTGATGAAATGATGCCCACGTTGACGATAGCGCCGATTCCATAATATAACGTATTGTGCAAAGAAGGCGGTACACATTTAGTCAAGATATCCATATCCAAGCCGAACATATTCAAGATAGAGCCAGAGTCAACCATGCTCAAAAAGCCTAGAGTCGATAACATGACAGTTTTGGCAAGCTTCTGATGGAGGCCCAACGCTGAACGGGGGCACACATGATTGGATTGTCCCACTAATGCTATCGCAGTGTCATCAACATAGAGTGTGCCGTTTGAGATTTCGACTTGTCCAAGTATAGAATTTATGAAGCTGGTTTTTCCAGAACCTGTCGGACCAAAAAGTGCCGTAATCGAGCCAGGCAAAAGCGTAAAGTTGATTCCGTTGAGAACAGGCTCATCGCTACCCAAGAAAGTAAGGCTAACGCCGTCGAAGTGGACTATCCCAGGCGACTGTCGTTCCGACTTTTCTGTCCTTTCCATGAGTGAATGCTGGTGCGGAGATTGGTCATCTTCAACTTGGCGCGAAACGTGATTCTGAAGTACCCTCGGGTCTCGATGGTCTTCGTGGCAGAGAAATTCCCTTAAACGTTCAAAGCATCCCAGCGTAGTGCAGCTGGGTAAGAGCGGAAAAGTGCCGCGAGAGGGAGCTGGACAAGCGCCACGATAGCGAGAGTAGGATATATTATGGCGGGCAATATAACCTCTCCAAAAGCCCCCCAAAACAATGCCGCTGCGACGAGGATAGTTGGGCAGAGAAGGTCCGCTAATGTGGCTGAGCAGATGATGCCAGTTTGAATGGTTCGGTATTTTTTGGACGTCTCTATTTCACGTATTAATTTCTGGATTGAAAATGAGGTGCTGCTCAGGGATCTCTTCAATAATGAGAAGGGCCAAGCGTGTGGCGGCCATGGCGGTGGTGATGATGCCGCCCAGTGGAGCAAGGTCTCGCAGAAAGTATGACCGGCTCTCGGCAGCCTCTAGAAGAAGGCATATCCCCAGATATAGTGCGAGGAAAGCTGAAGATATGATAGCATGGCGATGCTCAATATATAGGACTGCGCAAAGTCCCAAAGAAGCAAGCAGATCCAGGGAGCTAGCAGCTGATGTCGTATCGGTACGATGATGCTTCTTGTGCAGATTCGGTGGTGCTGGGCTGACGCCCGCAAAAGGCCCGCTACTGCTGATAGGGTCAAATAGTGTCAGATCGGGGGCCAATGGACCTCTTTCCGCGAGAGAAACCTGGCCAGGCCGGGCTGCTAATAAGGGATCGTGGAGGGGCCCTGCGGACGTACTCATCTACTCTTGTACCCCTCGACCACAGCGAGCCGGAGGAATCGGGGAGCACAGCCGTCAACTGTGTTGTAAAGAGAGATGGGCATCTTGTTTGGGCTCCGGAGGATGAAGAAGATTCTGACGACGAGGCCTCGGATGACGAAGAGCTTGGCGCGCTGCCTGGCAGCGTGGTACAAAATAACCAGACCCAGCAACCAGATGATCAAACGCAAGTTGCCCAAATGCAAGCTACCCACGCACAACCTGCTCTGTTAGCAAATACCCAGACACAGAGCCACCAGATGCAGAACCACCAGATGCAGAACCACCAGACACAGAACCACCAGACACAGAACCACCAGACACAAGATCAACTTGTACCAAATGTCTCGACGTCCAATTACCAGATGCCAGTCTCTCAGGTACAGACTGGCCAGGAGCAGAATGATGAGCAGAATGGTCAATTGCAGGACGAGCAAGGTGACCCAGAGCAGTCTGAAAGTGAGGACGACGCTCAAGAGCAAATTCTCGAGCAACTATACACTGAGCAGCTGCATGCCTCAAGATTGCGTTTGCAGGCGCAAGTAAGAGCAGTTACCCATGACGGTGAAAGCCTGCCTTTGCAGCCTCTGGGAATCCCTGAGAGGCCACTAAACGGAGAGCCTACAGGGTCCGGCTATAAGTCCAGAAAGCGACACTTTGTCAGTGGACGACGTGCAACTGTTGCAAAAAGGAGGCGAAGAGAGTGAGGCCTCACCGACTGCGACTTGATTCGATGTCGGCGTGATTTAGAGCTCGGTGATGCGCGCTAGAGGAGGGACAATGTACTCAGAGTGTCATGTCTGGTACAAATGTCCTGCATGCTTCTCTATAATGATGATGACGCTCTCAGATGACGTCTCGCTCAGCTATAAACATATTGACAAAAGCGGGCAACATCATGTTTCCCGAGGATAAGCGACGCGATATCAAGTGACCACGGTGAAAGCTGCCGCGGCTTCACGGGAGAAACTTGTTCAACATCTCATTTGCAGTATAGTTTTTTTCTTTTGCCATTGGGATGGCTTCTCTCTTCTCGTTGACGGGTGCGCCTGTTATTAGTGAGCGGCATATCATAATTCTAGAAAGCTTTTCGTAGGTCATGGCAAGCAGCCCAGCGACAGGCAAGCAATCTACCATGTCTGGGCACTTTATCTGAGGACGGCTCGCAGATGCACCGAAAAGCTCAAGGAATTGAAAAGACGGACGCGCAGATGAGCCTATCGGGCACTTGAAAAGGGATGAAACGCCGGATCATGGCTTGCGAGTTCGCCAAGCTCGGAGCTTTTTTTCCTTTTTTGGCACGGTCCGGTTGCAAAGAGATGACGAGGGCAAGTTACTGGATGACGTTTGTCCTTGCGGGCCAACAAACAAACCAATGGCAGAGAAAAAAAAAAAAAAAAAAAAAAAAAAAAAAAAAAAAAAAAAAAAGGATCAAGTGTAGAGACAAGAGATTTTCGAAATGCGGACATTTCTTTGGCTATTTCAATTTAATTGTCATGCCTCCCAACATGCGCATCTTCTCGTTGAGCCCTTTTGTGTCAAGTCACGTTTCGCATTCTCTACGATCCGACCGGAACTTTCTGACAAAACTTGGCAACCCTTTCCCCCATTTTTTTTTTTCAAAGGTCAAGCTCACGTCTTGATTTATAAAACCTGCTCTTTTGCGACTCTGTGAGCTTGGCCCCGTTACGGCCGAGTCGACTTCCGTGCGGGTGCAACCAATTCTTTTTGGGCCCGTTTCCACCTCCGGAACGCGGGTGAGCCGCCGTGTAAGTGAAGGCCAAGGTGTTTCATGACGGCACAAGTTTAAAAAGAAGAGGCTGTTGTTCTTTTAACACTTTATTCTTTCTAGTCTTAACCATATTAATAACCAGCTTGTTTTCCTTTTTTTTTCTCTTTCCCTCTCTTCCCTTATTACGCTTTTGGTTCTTTGTCTTGGTCAACTACATTGCTTTGCGCTTGTCTAGAAGATATCTCTGCCGTTGGGCAACCACTCACTCACTCACTCACTCACTCACTCACTCACTCACTCACTCACTCACTCTCCTGGGTCTCTTCCGCGTTGACGTGGGTTTGCCGTCTCTATCTAATTAACCCCGACCATTTTACCATTCTTCTTTTACATAATTCGACTTGTCAAGCACTGGATTGCTTTTTCCGACATTTTACATTTAATCTCTGTTGCTGGTTCAACCTGCACACTTTCACTCTTTATCACGACTTTCAACGCTTGAATTCTTCCTCTTCACAACAAATCTTCACAATGCCTTCATTAAAGACGACGATTCTCGCGATTCTAGCCGCCACTGCCACGGCCATGCCCGCTGCTGTCCGCTTCACCCCTCGTCAGCTGCAGTACCACGCGCTCGCCAAGCGACAGCAAGAGGCAGCCGCGGCTGCTGGCCTGGCTGACGCTGACGCTAACATGATAAATTTGTATGTCTTTGCCTTGCCCATTTCCCTTTTCCTTTCTTATCTTTCTCTCTCTCTCTCTAAGCTGTCAACTAACTCTCCTCCCCTTTCCAGCGCCCTCACGCTCGAATGGCTCGAAAGCGCCTTTTACGGGCAAGGCTTCGCCAGGTTCCCCGCCTCCGACTTTGCCGCCCTCGGCCTCGACGAGCAACAAATCGCCGACCTCCAGCAGATTGGCAAGACCGAGGACGAGCACGTCAGCCTGCTGCAGTCCTCCCTTGCCCAGGCTGGCGTGCAGCCTGTCCAGCCCTGCGAGTACGACTTTGGCTTCACCACCGCCGCCGCCATGGTGCAGACGGCCGGCCTCCTCGAAAACATTGGCATCTCGGCGTACCTCGGCGCCGCGCCGTTCCTCTCCAAGGCCATCCTCAGCATCGCCGCCTCCATCGTCACCATCGAGGCCCGCCACCAGTCATCTATCCGCATCTTCTCCAAGCAGGTCGCCGTGCCCCAGGCCTTTGACGCGTCCCTCAGCCCCCGCGCCGTCTTCTCCCTCGCCGCCCCCTTTATCAAGTCTTGCCCCGAGGGCTCCAACCTCAAGATTGACCCGTTCCCCAAGCTCATCATGATGGACGGCCCCGGCCCCGGCGGTGCCGCCGCCGGCAACAGCACCGGCCCCGCGAGCGGCAGCGGCAGCGGCAGCGGCAGCGGCAGCGAGGGCGGGAGCAGCCAGGCGCTCTCGGTCGGCTCCGAATTTCGCGTCCAGGCCGAAGGCGGCTCCGAATCCACGGCGACCGGCTGCGGATTCACATCCGGTTCCAAAACCTTCTTTTCCGAATTCAAGGAAGGAAAGTGCAACGTGCCCGAGAATGTGGCTGGCATCACTTATGTAACGCTGACCAAGGAGACGCCGCTGACCGGCCAACTGACGGACGATAACATTGTTGCTGGTCCCATGGCCGTCACTATTACTTAATAATTCTACCTGTTCAACGTGCTTTTTCTCTTCTCCTTTGTTACAAAGGCCTGGCTCAATCTTTATTACCCATTAGTACTGTGTGCCAACTAGCCAGCAAATTACTAAGCTTTTATTCTTATTGACATTGGGTTGCAACATCATGTACATACACATCTACGCAGACCGATAAATATGGAATGGAATCAACTCATGTCCAATTACAGCAGTATTTGTTTAGTCTTCATCTGGCATTGTCTGGACAATGCACAAATGCCCAAGAATCCCATCCGTCATCGGGCATCATGGCCGCCCAGAGCAACCACATTCCATCAACATGAATCCACCGCGCCTTTGACAGCTAGACCCTTTTCACTTGGCACTCCGTGTTTGGTAAAGACCGGCACTAGGCTACTGAAACAGTGAAACCGTGTTGAGGCATCATGGCCCTGTAAACAAGTTCAACGCCCCAGCCACGCCAACTCTCTGACACGACCCTGTCGCATCTCCACCAATGTGCCTCACATTCATCTCTTCTGTCATCACCAGAGCCACTCTGGCCAATCACATCACACCTTATCGTTGCCAGCAACCATAATCAACGGGTTTTCATGACAAATTTTCTGGCATGAGCATATTTACTACTGGTATACTACTGTTACCACTTGCTGCAGAGCTCACAGCCTTCAGACCTGACATAATTCCTTGGCCAACTGCGAGCTCACGACTCTTCCTCGCAAGCTAATTAAAACCCTGAGCGTGCAAATGCAGCTGTCAATGCTTTTACCAACGCCATGTATGCCTGTCCTGCTACCGCCTCATGCGTACCTAGTCTACATTGTCGCTCGGTGGGGTATTAATCAGAAACAGCTTCTTCCGTGACAGATGTCGTCATGTCGTGCTAGCCGTAGCTCCGTCATCTTTCATCTCGTATTCGCATTCCCTTAAAACGGTCTGGCGTCGAGATATGCCTGAGCCTTGGCCCAAGCGGACTTGTCCTCGGCACGCAATTCCTTGCTGTCCAGAGTCTGCAAGCCTTGGTTGATGGCATTAACAAAGTCAACAACGAGGCGGACATCCTCGGTGAGGGCCTCGGCATATGGCACAAAAGTCTTGGGAAACTCTTCCAGGCGTGCAGCGCGTACCTCCTTGTTGTCGCCAGCTTCGTCGTCGTCGAAAAAAGTGCGCACAGCGATACCCAGGCCAATGTCGGGCTCCTGCAGGAATGGAAGCCTGTCATTTATTAGTATTCGCCTTGATTCATCAACCGAGTGGCAACTTACTTTTGGCTGATTTCAAGCTGGTCGTCTCTTTCACGCTTGCATTGACCGTACATGAACATGGACGCGACAATGGCCTCGATCAGATCCCGATCGGCTTCACGAACAGCTGATGATAGAGAACGGAACATGAGCAGGCTCTTGTTCAAGGGGCCAGTATAGCCAAATACTTGGTGTCGCAATTTGAGGAGGGTGGCGGCTTGGCTGATGAGAACCACGGCAGCCTTGTCTGCGTCGCTGCCCTTGCGGGGAAGACCCGGGGTGCCTTCATGGTACTGTCCCGTCAGCAAGCCAAACTTGACAAGCTCGAATGCCAAAAGAGCAGCCTCGTCGAGAGCAGGGGCATCAGGGCGAGTTTCCGTGGCTTCCTTGAGAACGAGCAATGTGGTAGCCAGGGCGTTACCCCACTTTGTCAGCTGGTGTGAGTCGTTTACGTAGCCGCGAAGGTGGAGGAAGCGCCAGATAGCAACAGAAACGACCATTTCGGTACTATCGACACCGCGTATCACTTTATCACGGCTAATCGTCTTTTCAACAAAGTCCGTGTTGGCAAGAGCGAGGACCTCGAGATACACGGGGCCAGCAAAATCGGCAGGAAAAAATTCACGCAGATCCTTTTCCTTGACATCCCAGGTACCGACAACCTGAGAGGGGGGCGGCTGCAGGGCGCGGTGGTTGATCTTGTGGGAAAACTTGGAGTCGAACCATACACGCATGGTAATGTCCTTGTGTCCAATGCCGCGATGGACTCTGGGAATGATAAGCCCAAGAGCCTGCTCCTTGATGGGCACAATTTTCGAAGTCATGAGCTTCTTGTACTCGTCCGAGGCGGCTCCGTCCAAGGTTGGCTGCACGAGAATCTGACCGTGTGTTATACAGTTCAGCATTCTGGAGCCAATCAAGCCAGTGTTTAGGTAGTGGAACAGCTCGGCAGGGAGTTGCAGACCCAGGTATTCGTGATTGTCTTGAGTGAGATTATCAAAATCATTGACTCGCACTTCGCCTTGTTCGGTAATGTGGATGAAGTGATGCACGGCCATCCTAGCTTTGCGGTACTTGTCGAGCCAGTTGGGGTCCTGGGCGACGAGGATATCGTTAAATGATGCGCATGCTGTCGCCACGGACTTGTCTGATGTGCGCAGAATGTTGACAGCATCCATCATGGTGAAAGAATGCTGATAGATGGAAGGCTCCAAGAGCGGAGGGAAGGGTGGAAGAAAAGAAGTCCCACTCATGAGCAAGGCATCCATGAGCATAGCCTCTCCAACTCCAAGAGCTCGCATCACGCGCTTCCTAGAGATGGCAGTGACAGTCTTGTTCTCAAAATCAATGCTGCGGATGACACAGTCCTTGACAGGGAAAAGCAAGAGCTCCTGTGAGCCCATGACGCCGGCGCATTGATCAGAGTCGAGCATTTCAAAGTATGCGAGCTGAGAAGATTTAGTCGATGGCTGTGGTATGTAGCGAGTATCGCTTACCTGTGCGCTCGCATTGTAGGGAGCGACAAGAAAATGAAGATTGCGTTTCTTTAGAATCGCCTGCAGCAGCGGATAGAGGTTCTGGAGACGAAATGCACCTGAGCCTGGTCAGTGTGAGTTGAGAGACGGTGACAAGCATGCATACCGGGATTGGCACCAAAGGTGTTGACAGCCTGCTCTGCTGACGATTGCGAGTAGAGATTCCATGCCTCTTCCGTCTTGGCGTTGGCAGCACGGCCACGCTTGAGTGACACTTCATCCTGCCCGGTAATAGACTGGCCGTCGAAAATAAAGAAAGGTATGATGTTGCTCTTTTTCCAAAGATCCAGATTCTGGTTGATGTGCGTGTTGATGCCGGTCAGGCCGCCAAGGGCAGAGAGGAGAGGCTCGTGAGCGGTTGTGGCGTCGAGGATGTGGGCGAGGTAGTAGGACGCATCGATGGCAATGGCGCAGTTGTCGAGCTCGGACAAGTCAAAGGAGCTGTGCATTGTCAAGAGGGATTCAACGCGCGCGAGAGAGGAGCGCATACCTTGCTTGGCCATTAACCCAGGGATCTTCAGCTAGAACTGCGAACAGTCAGTAGTTGGTCATCGAACAATCATCACGGCTATGAGGTCGACATGTGACCAGGAGCCAGCTTCACGTTCAATCGAGGGACTGTAAACCACCGCTAGAGCCTTCTCGTCTGACAAGTTTGGTCTCCATGCCCACGTAGTTCTTTAATCACCAAAACTGGCGCAGGCCAAGGAGTGGCATGCGATTGGGGCTCCACGAGGACCAAGGCTGTAGGTACAGTCTATGCTTGGCAAGTCTCCATTGCATCTTAAAAACGCTAGGCTCGGCATTTTGCAGCTGTCGGCATAGAATCAACACTCACAAGGCATGTTGTGCGGTGTGTCGCAATCGAGCAGGATATATTCTCGCAGAAAACGACTCGTAGCGTAGGTGGCGCGTGATGCGCTAAAAGACGAACAAAAGTAGCACGGAGCGCGTCGCAAGTTGAATCGAAAACGAGGTGCAAGGAGCGTTGTGCGGCGAGCAATGGCAGCGCCTTTCGAAGTAAAGTGTCGTGCAGAGAAAGAGGGGGGGGGGGTTGATACCAGCTGAAATGAAAGGGTTCTGCGGAAGCAGCGTCAGTCAGTTGTCGGCTCTTGCAAACGGTAGGCCGTTTACCTAGCAGTGACCAGCCACTTCACTACGAAACAAGTACAGAAAAAAAAAACTCACTCAGAGAAGCAAACAAACCAATGGAAATGGCTGCCGCGGAGAAGTGATACACTCGCTGCCTCTGAGAAGTGTGTCTATGAAGAAGAAAGACCCAAACAACGAGGGGGGTATTCTTTTTCTGTCAAAGGCGCGCGCGTGATGGTGCCTGGGAAGAACTGTACTAGGGTGGATTTTGGTGGGGATACGATTAGTCAGAATCAGCCAAACGGTGCGCAGAACTTGGATCACATATATGATGGATATGTCAAAATTGGATTTATTTAGTGTTGGAACAGGTCACGATAATTATCGTTGTTTTTGAGGTTATTCGTAGATTGTTATTGCTTGTGTTGATGATGATCTACGTGTGTGTGTGTGTGGTGCCTCCACCACCACTTAATAATACTACCTCCGTATATAAAATAAAAGGCCCTTTGTAGGTCCTAGCCAATGAGAGGGATTACTTTCTCTCATGATAAGACTAAGAGTATACTAATATTTTGTTCAAAAGCCTGAGCGAGCACTCTTGATCTACAAGATCCCCTTGTATCGATTTCAACAAATTCTAGATAATCTAAGTGGTGTTTTTTTTAATTTAATTTTAAAAGAGACTTATAAGACTATAACAAGAATTGAATAAAAGTATTATAAATGCTACACGTGCCACGCACCCACCGCATTCACTATTAGGTGCTACAGGGCTAGGTAGCCACTATAGCCCTGTGGCTACTTTTTTATATATATATTCTTAGATTATATATAATTATTACTATAATATAAAAAAAGATATAAAAAATTAAGGGTATTATAGATAATT